>VZRX01015092.1:465-111623 GCA_013398075.1 Notiomystis cincta
GGGGAAACAGGGGAAAAGTGGAGGGAAGAAGAAAAAATGTTTTAGTGCCTATGACTTATGCAGGTCTCTGTCAGAAAGAAAAAAAAAATCAGCTGAATCAGTAAACTGACCTTTATTTTCAAGTATTTTAAGCAATACATTTTTGTAGACTGCAGTTCAGCAGAGCCACATCCCCCCGCTTCGGAGCAGGGTAACGCGCTCTTGCTAGATCTCTCTCCCCCGTTCACAGCTGTCTCCAGCGGGAGGAGCTGAAACCTGAACCAAACCCTCCGAGTGGGATTGGATCCCTCAGCCAGCAGCCCCAGAGCCCTCCCAGAAAAACAGCCTCTTTGGAAAAGTGCTTGAGAACATCCCGAAGCGATTGGAGGAGCGGAAAACCCTTCCCCCCTGCACCTGACTCGTGGGTATTTACAGCACTTTTCAAGGCGCCTCGGCACTGCCGCTGCACAACCGGGAGCGGATGGGCTGCGCGGGGCCGGCAGCGCCGTAGGGACCAGGAGCGGGACCGATGCGCCCGCAGTGACACCGCGTGTGCCTGTGCTGCGCCACCCGGGACCGCTACACCCACCCGCAAGGACAGAGCGTCTGCGAGGAGCAGAAACACTGCGTCCAAAATGCCACGCTCCTTCCTGGTCAAGAAGCATTTCAATTCGTCCAAGAAGCCGAATTACAGCGAGCTGGACACTCATACAGGTAACGAGCCGAAATCTGGTGCCACCGCGTCGCTTGTGAGGCTGCGGTCGTTGCGTGGCAGCACTGAGGAGGGGTAGGGTTGCTCTGCAGGCTGGAGGGGACGGGTTAGTTCACTGCTTGCTCTATTTTCTGCTGCTTACAAGGAGGGAGTTTTGAGAAATATGTCAGTGCTGACCAGAATGAATCATGAAAGTTTGCTCATCCACTTGAACTCAAGTTGCTTAGAAAGGATTTAGAGTTTTCATTTTCTGTATCTGTTGGTGGTGGAATTGAAACTTTTATTCAAATCCTTCAGGAAGTTTCACTGCTTCATTGTGTCAGGCTGCACAGATTTAGAAGCAGCATGACGCCTTGTAGGGACTCTCCAACTGCAATTTGCCTGTTCAGGGCACTGTCTCTACCCATCAGGATATATGTATGAAACAGTATTTCCTGGATCTCCCTTATATTCAGATTACCCTACTGAGTGTTTCATTTTTGAAGCTTTTAATCCTGAAAGTGTTAGTTTTGCTGCTTTTTGAAATCCTTTTGAATTTTCTTACCTGAAAATGTTCTTCTTTCTCCAGTGATTATATCCCCCTACCTGTACGAAAGCTATCCAGTCCCTATCATACCACAGCCAGAGATCCTGAGCTCAGTAGCTTACAATCCCATTACTGTGTGGACTACAACTGGGCTGCTACCATCTCCATTACCCAACGACCTCTCTCCACTTTCCGGATACCCCTCATCCTTGGGAAGAGTCAGCCCACCTCCACCTTCTGACACCTCCTCCAAAGATCACAGCGGGTCAGAAAGCCCCATTAGCGATGAAGAAGAGAGAATCCAGTCAAAGCTTTCAGACCCTCATGCAATCGAAGCTGAAAAGTTCCAGTGCAGTTTATGCAACAAGACCTATTCAACTTTCTCGGGGTTGGCCAAGCACAAGCAGCTGCACTGTGATGCCCAGTCCAGGAAATCGTTCAGCTGCAAGTACTGTGACAAGGAGTACGTCAGCCTGGGAGCACTAAAGATGCACATCAGGACCCACACGCTACCTTGTGTCTGCAAGATCTGTGGCAAGGCTTTCTCCAGACCCTGGCTACTTCAAGGACACATTAGAACTCACACTGGTAAGGGCAAGCTTTACATTTGCAGTGTCTTGTTGCTATACAGCCTTTTTGCTGCTTTTCTCCACAGGTGGAAAGATCAGCAGTGTTTCTTAACTAACCTTGAAATTCAGCCACAGAATTTCAAATGAATCATTAAAAGGCTAAATGCTCCCTCTTGCAGGGAGAGGTGGGAGGAGGGATTTTAGCATGGTCTTGTAACTGCAGGCCAGATACTGGATAAATCAGCGTTGCTTCCTTGATAATTTTAGGATGGTTTAGCCCATTTCCACTAGCTGAAGCATTTGCTTTAAGGAATTTATCTTAACTTTTAGCCTTTGGAAATTACTAACTTTGAGAAGGCTCCAGCTGACTCTGAAATCAGGCAGCAAAAAACAGGCAATGCATGAGGGGCTGCTTTCTGACTCCTTAAGCAGCTGGCAAGTTTTGCATGTGCTATCTCAAGTCCTTAAGAATTAGAAACACATCATCAGCAAAGTGGTTGGGTTTTTTCTATTGAGGCAAAAGGAGGGTTTGAGTATAACACAGGGTACTATGTAATGTCTGTACAGCTGTTTGCTGCTTTTCAGTCAAAACCCTTGTTCCCCAGTAATTCACACAGCACTAAGCAGAAAATGTTCTATGAAAATATTTGAAAATGTTGGGAGGAGCCCAGCCGAAAAGTACTGCAGGCACCTGTAGATGCAGAAGGTGTCAGCAGCTTCTTTTCAGAGACTGCACTTAACAGCACATTCTCAACAGACTGGGGTTATTCAAAAGAGCCAGCAGTGCTGAAAGCTGCTGCATCTGTGGCCTGATTAACTTTTTATTAGACAATTTTTTCTTATACCAAGTCACTTCTGTTTGTTCATTTTTCTCTCGAGATAAAAGCAGATTTTACCTGTCCCAAACATGTACCTTTTTTAAAAGATTTATCTTATTTTCTCTTGATGTTTCCTTTGTAGGAGAGAAGCCCTTTTCCTGTCCTCACTGCAACAGGGCTTTTGCGGACAGATCCAATCTGAGGGCTCATCTGCAGACCCACTCGGATGTGAAGAAATACCAGTGCAAAAATTGCTCCAAAACTTTCTCCAGAATGTCTCTTCTGCACAAACATGAGGAATCTGGCTGCTGTGTAGCACACTGAGTCATGCAGTCTATGTTTACCTGGACTCGATGCATTTCTCCACTTTTGTTCCAAATGATAAGTGGAAATCCAAAGGCGTTTTCTCGTCTACTTTTCAGCCAAAAANAACAAAAGAACCAAACCAACAAACCAAAACACCACCAAACAAGCAAACAAATAAACTAGTGGAAGAACTTAGAATGTCAGTAGAAATGAGCTTTAAGTAGTTTCTGTTCTGCCATACATTTGCATTCTTACGTGTGAATTCTGAAATAGGGGGAAAGACGCCATGCATGACATTTCAAGTAGATCTAAAGGAAGAAGCATTATCAGCTTTCTTTATAGATGAAGCCAAAAGTAGATCGTCTTTTCTTGCTTAGAAAAGGCTTCAAAGTTAACAATACATTCCTGCCAAGCCATTTCAACCAAAGAAACAGTATTTTAAGTGGAAATTTTAATGAAAATACTACCCAACTGAATTTTGCTAGACACCATTTATCTCAGGTGCCTTAAAAAGTATTCCACGTTTACTTTAGAAAATGTTTAATATTATTCATTGCTGTGTTTTTTATTTTATTTTATTAGAAGCCAAGGCCTTCATTAATGACCTGAAATGCTTTAAAACTGCATAAGTAAAAGAGGGAAAAAGGTATAAGAGAATGTACGAAAAAATGAAAAGCCACAAATTAACTGCATGTGCCTTAAAAAATAAATAAATTTTTAAAAAGATAATACTGTAGCTTCAAACATTCCTGGTGCATGCTTGACCATCCTTTAATATGGAATAGTTCCTCTAAACTTCATTTTTGTTTTAAAAAACGGGAATAAGTGCAAGAGAGGGGATCCACGGGAGTTTTACAATTATTTTTTTTAATGCACAAAGGAAATGCAATATTTTCAGCATTACCCCTCCAAGTGCCTTTTTTATTGATGATTTTGTAAAGTATGTGGACATAATGTAAATATTTTTATTTTTATATGATTGAATGTGTTATGAATGAAAGCAAATTGTTGCCCATAGCAGCATCTATAGATAACTTGAAGAAAGTGTGAAGTGAAATTGATGTTGTTTTCTAGCCACTTTTTTACAATAAACATTTTTAAGTAAGATTTCTGTTGTTTGTTCTAATTAAAGAAAACAACCGCGTGTGCGCTTTGGAACAGAGAAAATTGTGAACATCTCTACATGACCAAATGAAGATAAAAGTGAATTTCAAATGTGAAGACTTACTGCACAAGTTCTAAACATTAGGAAGCAATATATACATTGTATTTTTAAAGATTTAAAACCTTACAGTGCATTTTTCTAATCACTGCTTTAAAACACTTGCTTTTCTCCTACTTACAACACTATGACAACATTGTGAAATATATTTTATCAAAAACACTTAAGAGCAACTTTGTCCTTGCATTTTAACAGATGAAAGGATGATATTTGAGAGGCCTTATAGCACTTTCCCTGAGACTTTCACATCAGGGAATCTGGGCCTGATCCAAAGTTCATTAAAGTCAGTGGAGCCTTACAGGAGTTCAGCAATGTTTGCATGATGCTCTTTTAAAGTAGTAGTCAAGTCACAGTATAATATACTTTATATGGCAATTTCAAGATGATTAAAGATATTTTATTAAAATGCATTGCATATCAGAACTGTCAAGTGAATGCATTACAACTGCATATCAGCTAATAGATCATAGGAAAGAAATTATTCCATAATAAAAAGTAGAAATCTTTTTTCTTCAGGTTATTTGACTAAGTAGTCCAAGATCTGAACAACATAAAAGTATTGCATCATCAACAATTCAGGTCTCATACTTATTGACTGGTGTGAAACAACACCATTTTGAACTTTTAGCAAAGTACAGAGCTAGACAACAGACAAGCACCAGTTGGCATCCAGTCTGAAGACCCCTGCGTCTATACTAGGGTACCAACCAGAAAAATTAATAGCAAAAGTAAAATCCCAACAATTTACCAAGAATGTTACTGATGTGTAAACACAAAGTGAACATTTCTTGAAAAAAAAGTATGTTTTAGCTAAACAATGCAATAGATCATACATGCCTTCTGTCTCCTCCAGCTGAGTTCTGGAGGAGGGCTTCAGCAGGACTGCACTGCAGAAATGCAGGCAGTGGGAGGAAGTTTTGCACCTTTTCTCCACAAAAAGCATGATACTGAAAAATGAAGCTCAGATGAAGCTTTCGTATTCTCCAAGCATCTTCTGACAAAATCTCGGTGTTATAGCAATGATTCCCTAGGAGCTGCTAGATTTTTTTTTTTCCCAGGAAATAGCTGGAGAGTTCAAGAAAGATGGGGTTAGTGGGAATCTGTGAGGTAGCATTTCAAAATGAACACATGAAGGCATCAAATACCCTTGAAAAGTTTCATGTGGTTACTCTATTGATTTGCACTTCCATGTCATTCTCTTTGAAGTTCGTAGGCTCCAGGAGCTCTTTGTGCAGCTCCTTCTTCCCAGAGCAAAGTTTACTGGAGTATGAGTAAAGCTCTGGCATTCAACAGCTATTTGTACTGTTCTAGGTTTGCACTCCTGTGCTGTTCCACAAAGATGCTTCTATTGTTTTAATTCACACTTTAAATTCTCTACGCCCATAGTAAATTAAATAGCATAAGAGCTTCACTTCTTCAGTGAGTGGAAATGCTACTGCTGTCCTCAAGGGAAATCAGATGAAAACTTCATCAAAATACAGTATGCTAAACCAAACACAAGTGGAACTGGTCTGATTTGGAGATGACAATTAAGATATGCTACTTTGCATGCCTGTAACACCTGTACTCATAAAACACAAAGATGGGAAAGGCTAGAAGCTCTTTTGGCTCATCTCTGTAATTGAAACAGAGCACTCTATCACAGATCCCTAGCTCTCTGTCCAGTTGCAGCATAAACTTCCCAAGCAGCTAAATTTCTCTGCTTTTCCTGTGTGACTGCTTTCTATTCCCTGTCAAGACTTTCTCCAAAACATATTCCATTAATAGTTTTACCTCATTACCTTAGAAAGGCCCTTCTGCACCTGCAGAACCTATTTATCAATGTAAATTGAATTCTGTTCTGAGCTGCTGGTTGATGACTCCTCTGACTTTCTCAACACATGATGGAGAAGCTCCCTCCAAGGTCAATCTGCCCATTGAATCTCTTTGGCCATTGAAACATTTTTCACAACATACCTCTTGTTCTATATCCAAATAATCTTCTAAACTTTTAAAATTTTTCTTAGGAAAACATAGTCTCTGTACTCTGAATATCCCTGCTACTTTTCTTCTGAAATCTGTCACTTTTTATTTGGTTGTGGTTTTTTTAACAGAATGAGGTCCAGTTCCTTCCTTTAGGATGTTCTGTCAATTTAATTTCACTGTTCTCTCAGTGTTCAGAGAAGAGCAGAACCACCTCAGAACTTGTGGAGTTAGAAGTTAAATATATTAATTTCTCAAGGCTGAAGGCAATAATTGATTCACTTTGGTTTCCATGTCTCTCTTTCCTTGCTTCTTTTTAGGCATGATTTTCACTTCAGAGGCTGCAGAATGAAGTGAAATGTGCATGAAATGAAGAGAGAACAAAGTACATTTTTAGGCTCAAAGCACTGCAATTATCCTATCATGTAATCCAGAGTTAGGAAAAGCATATTATACACTCACCAACAGGTTAAAAGAAGTGCCTCTCAGATTAAGGCACCATGAAATCTTTCTTCTGTATTTTGCTCTATTATTTGGATTATTATAGTTCCTGTTGTCATAAAGCAAACTCAGGGCCTATTACTCTAAGCTCCATAAAAACATATAAAACTGAAGCACTGTAAGGATCCCATAATTTCAGTTAAAAAGAAAACAATGGGAAACCTGGTAATTCAATTCTGATGTCTTATGCTACAGCTGATTTTCCCCTGCCACAGAATAAATCAATATTTCATTTGAAAACATATTTTTATTTTTTAACATTTTCAGTTGAGTATTATTACTTTGGAAACAATGGGTTTTACTAGCTGTCCCATGTGGTTGGTTTTAAAGTAGGTGTTCTAAAATTTAGATTATATGAATTATAACACTGGTTCACAGAAATATGAGGAGTGGAAGGTGAGAAATGCACTCCAACCTGCATATATTGTATGTAGTATCAAATGATAGCTGCAAGAAATAAGAACAGATTGTTCCAGTGAATCATAGCTCATGAAATGACTGAGTTGAGAAGGCACTCTGCATATTGACTAATCCAACCCCTTGCTCAAAGCAAGGTCAGGAGAACAGTTTGCCCAGCACTGTGTTCAGATGGGGGTTTGATATCTCAAAGAATGGATACTCCATCACATCTCCAGGCAACCTGAGCCAGTGTTCAGTCACACTTAGAGTACCAAAGGGGTTTTTCTTGCATTTAAATGGCATTTCTGTACTTCAGTTGCCATGCTCTACCTCTTGTCCTGTCACTGGCCAGCACTAAGAGCCTGACTGTATTCTTCACTCCCCCACATCAGGAGTTTATACATATTAATAAGATCTTCCTTGAGCTTTTTCTTTTCAAGCTGTCTCAGTGACTCCAATACGAGAGATGCTCCAATCTCTTAATTACCTCTGTGGTCCTTCACTGGACTCTGGTATTCTCATGTCAGCCTTTTGCTGGTGAGCCCAAAACTGGACCTAGTGCTGCAGGTGAACTGCACCAGTGCTGAGCAGAGGTGGGAATACCACTCAGTTTCTGATGGGAGGCTGACAGGATGCATAAATTTTGTGGGAACAGCCAAAACAGCAGAAAAGAAACAAAAATTATGTTTCTATATTCTCTGTTGCTTCTTCCCAAAAATTTTCATTCATTATAAATGCATAGAAAGTCCTCAGGAACGTTGAAGATTGTGGAGTGTGGGACTGTGTTTTCCAGGGACAGCAAGGATTGCCCTGTCCTGTTGCAGACTGCAGCATAAGGGTGCCCCAGCCAATCCAGACTAGAGATTTAAAAAATAGTAATAATTAACAAGTGCATAATGGCGCTGTTTTTACATGTTTGGCAGTTTGGTCACTTTGTTCTTCTTCAATTACCTTTCCAATACTTCAAGAATGCCATCCAAACCAATAGTTTTTTTCTTCTTCTGATTGTCTCACCATTTTAGGCGCAAAAATATAAGTAAGTGCTCATTCATGGCCTTCCTTATTTTCTTCTCCCCACATCTCTGCAAGTCAAAAGTTATGCAACAGTTGGTTTCTGTTAAACCTGTCACCTTTATCCCTTTTACCTGGATATTGAATATGCCCATCTCTTGTTTTTGAACCTCTCTGTTTGATTGTCCAGTGCATACACTAAGTAGCTGCAAGGATGAAGGTCACAGGCAGCCCTTGCTAAGAAGGAATAAAAGACCTTTTATATCTTTCAGTTAAACAATCATATTTTTAATGTTTTTTTTCAAAAGAAGATATGGAAAACAGGAATCACATGAATACCAGCTCAAATTCACATGTTTCCAATATTTTTAGTAGCCTTCACAAACTTGGAAGAGCAACTGAGGTACATGCAGATATTCACACGTTTTTTGCAAAAATAGACATAGAACTGCACTTTCAAACACACAAATCCTTTCACTGCAACCCTTGCTTGAGGGATCGACTTCAGAAAATCCCTCAGGGAGGTCCCTCATTTTGTTGCTAGAGTACTCCCCAATTTAAAAGTGGATTTAAATGCAAACACAAGGGTACTATCTAGCAGGACAAAGTCTAAGGAAGGTGTTCTTCAAGGTGTTTGTCCATCCACTAGGCATAGGAATGACTGAGAATGCCTCACATTCTGGATCAGAATACTTCCTTAGAAGTTTATCTTTGTCTTACTTATCCTATAAAACAGAGCCTTTTTCCTAATCAGAGGAGACTACAGAAAGCCATTCCTCACTTTGCAAAGCCCCTACACTCTCCTTTCCTCTCGTGTTTCAGCCCCCTCCGTTCTCTGCCTTGCATAGGAATCATCTCCTTCCCAGATGTATCTAACAGGGGGTCAGAGTCAAGGGATCATGACTCTCAGGGGATCATTTTAATACTAGAAAATGAGGCCATTTCTGTGGCTTCTACACAGCCCTAGACATGGATATGAAGAACAAATGTTCATGCTGAGCTGTCAAATGGCAGCAGCCCCCGACCATCACCTCTCCACATCCTTTCAAAGGCGTGGCTTGGGAATGCAGGAGCTTGGTCCAACAGATCCCTCTCAGAGAAGTGCCTACATCCCTCTGAGTGCTGTGGGCTCCCAGTACAAGCCCTGAACATCAGAGTACCCTCAGACATCTGCTAAGTCGCTAATAAGAAGCAGTTAAAGTATAAAGTTGCACTGCAATTAGCTCCGATTTTGCACATGTCCCTAAACCAAAGAAAATTCCTTTGAATGTAACCTGCCCTCTCATGTGGGCTGGCAGATCATCCACAGCTGACAATGAATAAAGAGTTAGAAGGATGAAAAGTGACAGTTATTAAGTAACTTCAGTAAAAATTGAATGAAAAACAATCAGCAGCTCAAACTATTAATACTATATATAAAAGACTAATAAAAATCCCCCCATCTCAGTTAAAGCTTCATTGTATTTGGCATTAAGTTATTAATTTTTTACATTTTAAGCATTATAAAAAGATTTTTTGTGAGACAGTTCACCAAGATTTATGGCAAAGTATTCACTATTCATCTGTAATACATGAAACCAGGCCAGGTTGCTATGTCCTGAGGAAATTTAAAAAAGAATCTTGTGACTCGTGATGGACATTTCATGGTGTTTGTAAAACAGCTTGGCATCTCAGTCCAGATCCTAACTAGTTCTGACTGGACAAGGCCAACATTCAAAAACAGTCAGGATTTTTTTACAGCTCTCACTTACTGACAGAAAAATCATTTTTTATTGGGAAAATGGCTTTCTGCTTCTAGGTAGTTTCAATAAATTGCTCCACCCCTTTTCTCTGTCCTCACTTTTCCAACTACTGGCAAAAAACAATAGTTGCAATTGCCAATACTTTATTTCCCAGGGACCTTTTCTCAGAGGTTTGAAAGTCATGGCTATAGTTTGGTGGTCACAGGAGATGACTGAGAGCTGCTCCTGAATATTTGAACCCAAATGCTTTGTTGGTCCACAGACAAATATGCCAACTTGTCACACTGGCAGGACAACAGCGTTTCAGGGAACAAGGATAAGACAAAAAAGGTCCCAGGGTCTATTGGAATGGAAGCCTTCAATAGGAGGACATGGTATTTTCTAGATATTTACAAGCAGTAAACATCAATTACAAATAACCTTCCAGGTCAGTCTTCAGCACTAGGAAAAACTCACAAATTCTTAGCTAAGCACTGCTTAGCTTTGAGAAGAAATTTTTACTCCAGTTAAGACTGATCTGATAAATCAAGAATGTCTCATCATTGCTCTTATTGACCCAAAATATGGTCAGAACTAAGGCTGTAGTAGATTTTTTTTTTAAATTGCACATGAGGAATGTCCAAAATCATGATAAACTATATATATTTTTGTATCTATATAAAACCAAATAAAATTAAATATGCAGAATTAAAGTTGGTAAAATATTTTAAGAAACAGCCCTCCTATGATGCTGGTTCATTTTTATATTAGCCTAAATCTTTTAACAACAAAAAAAAAAAATCCATTGTTTTTCAGCTTTTAAAAACAGGTATCTCAGATAAAGGATTATTTTCTAGTTCTATTTAAAAAAAAAAAAAATTAAAAAAGAGAGAGTATGCTTCCTTTTTACCAAAATAACATAGATCTCTGAAGGAAACTGAGTTGTTTTGACAATCATGATACATGCTGCTACAGTTTTTATGTCTGTGTGTGGCTTTCTGGTGGAAGCCATTCTATGTACAGAGCATCCTGGGATTATCCTACACAGTGGTTTTCTCACCATGAACTTTGCATTTGCCCCTTGTCAAAAGGTGTTGAATCTGCCTGGACATTTGCTGGCAGAAATTGAATAATCCTTTGCTGCAGCACAGCCCCACACACTGCATCACCTGTGTTTTTTCCAATATACAGTGCTAAGAAGGGAGCATAGCCAGAAGCCTGCCAGCCTAGGTATCTTGTCCTTCCTAAAACACTGACTTATTTAGAGCTCTATGGATCCTTTCTTCTAGTAAACCCCTTTTTCTTCCTCTATAGCTGTCCTGGCTGAAGAGGGATCAGAATTATCTGTGATGAGTTCTTGTCTTTTCCTGCACTGCTACAGTTTCTATGTCAGGCTGTGCTAACAATGATGAGGTTGCAATTCTGATCTTCTGTGGTAAATTTATAGCCTTTTTAACAGCTTTCTCCTTGGTCTTTGTTACATACTAATGGAAAGAATGTACAATATGGACTTACTATTTAGGCCAAGTACAAGTGATTTTGGAAAGTATAATTCCTCACCATTTTTCAGATAACTTGCAGACATGATATTAAATCTGAGCTCCTGTATATTTGAGAAACTATTTTCTGTTCATCTTTGTGTTGTGGTTTCAGCTAGAAGAGAATTAATTTCCTTCTTAGTACTTGTTAAAGTGCTCTGTTTTGGATCTATTATGAGAATAATGTTGATAATACACTGTAGTTGTTGCTAAGTAGTGCTTACCCTAAATCAAGGACTTTTCAGCCTCCCGTGCTCTGCCAGCAAGCAGCTGCACAAAAAGGCAGGAGGGAGCACAGCCAGGACAACTTACCTGAACTGGCCAAAGGGATATTCCTTATCACAGCCTGCCCAGTATATAAATGGGGGCCTTGGCTGGGAAGTGCCAATCACAGCTCAGGAACTGGCTGGACATCGGTCAGCAGGTGGTGAGCAATTGTGTCATGCATTGCTTATTTCTCTTGGGTTTTATTTCTCTCTCTCTCTCTCCCCCTCTTTTCTTTTCACTATGTTTTTAACTCTGTTTCAATTATCAAATTGTTCTCAACCCACCAGGGATTTTGCCTGTTTCTGATTCTCTTCCCCATCCCACCAGGAGTGCAGGGAAATGAGAAAATGGCTGGTGTGGTGCTTAGTTGCTGACTGGGGTTAGATCACGACACTTTGGTAAATGCCTTTACACCTTGTTTATATCTCCCTGTTTAAAATAAAAAGTAAAAATTTCACAAGAGATCTCTGGAAGACAACCTGAAATTATGGCTCTTCTATTTGCACTTTAAGCTGATGTGCTTGAGAAAGGAAATACTGCATGCTGCTTTGACACTGTGGGAAGAAGTGTCATACATTTAAAGAAAATAAACGCCTGTTTGCATCTTAGGTCTCTAATGGAGAGGAAGGATCTGTTCTGCAGCATTTGTGAAAACAAAAATATGTTGCCACCATATGAGAGATTTCGGTGTCCCCCTTGAAACAGGAAACAGCTTTTATGTCGTCCAGTTCAGATCAGCTTCTCTTACTCACATAACTTTGTTCCTAAACATAAAAGGAGTTTTTGTCTGAGAAAGATCTTAGAATCTGGCATTGTACTTTTTTAGGAGCCCATAACTAAAATTGCAGCATATATTACCTACACAGATGAACACTATAGTTCAGTATCCATGCAGTCCCTCATTTTGAAAGAAATATGTGTTTTGAAGGGGTGTCATGTAAAGTCAAACTATTCATTTGTATTGCTCCTTTACTAATAGGTTATGACCAAGTCAAACTCTCCAGGAGCAGGACTTTCTCCTCCCTTGAACCAGAGCCACTCTTGTGAAGGACTTGTCCTTTAGCCTTATTCTCATGCTTTTTAAATCTCTGATAGTGGTGCCTAACATGTTGCCAGGACCCATCATGCTCTGATCTGGTGCAGCTGGGAAAAAAGCAGGCCAATATTTCAGTGAAGTATCTAAAAATGATCCTTCCCTCCAGAAGATTTTGCTGATGTAAACATGCAGCAAACTCTACCAGCATATACACAACTCATAATGACAAAATATCCAGCAGTGCTTCTCTTGGTTACCCAAGCACAAGAGCAGCTTGCAAGCCAATATCACACCACTAGACTTTAGCTTTTGTCAGTTCAGAAGTGTTAGAGGGAAACGGGGGAAAAAAAAAAAGACAGAGAAAGAGAGAGAGAGGCACACAAAAACATCAGTGCTGCAGTCTTGGAAAAAGTTCCTGACACAGACCTGATGTGAATCTAAGGACAGTACAGCTTACACACCTTGCTCCCAGGATTTGGCCTAAAGTGTAGCCCAGACATTAATGCTTAAATGGCAGGATTTTGAGGTGGCTTGTGATGGGAATTAGGGTCAGAAAATGTTCATTTAATTGCAGAAGAAGAGCCGGAAACTGACATTCTCGTGGTGACACTACAGAAAATATACTAGAGTTAATCCCTTTGCTTTCATTTTATTTATTCCTTGCCTGGGTTTAGTGAGGATGAATAATGTCCACGTCTTGTAACACCTCGATAATAGTTCAGCAGGATTGCTGTGACCTTTCCTGGTTGGACCAGTACTGATTAGCTGCAGATTTCAAGGTATGATCAGGTGACAAGCCAGGCTTGCAGAGTCTGAACTGTTGCAGTTGCTGTTGAGGAATGTAAAATGACCATTTCTGCTGCTCTTTGAAAGGCAAATGGTGCAAATATAGAGTTGAAGTTAAATAAATTTCTTTAATTACTCCTTCTGATTTAGATTTTGCATGTCACTACATATGCATGGACTATGCTGAGCTAGGAATGTTGCATTTTGGTTTTAGCTATTTGAACCTCCCATTAACTTATGCCAAAGATGAACCTTACAAGATAATCTAAAATGGAGACTTCTTAACTGATGTGAATGGCAGCCTTCCTGTTTTAAATTACAAGTTGTAAAAAGAGAGTTACATTGTCAATCAGACAGCAAATGGTGCTGCACTGGCCTTTCTAGAAAAACAAGTGACGGGTAATAAATTACTTTATGGTAGGATTGAATTAAAAACAAAAAATCCTTATCAGTGCAATATGTTTTCTGGTCCACCTAAACTCATCTGTTTTAATCTGTTCCAGCTATGTTACATTTCCCATTTTTTTAATTTAAACAAGTCCTTTTAAACATATGTGTGTATGCATGCCTACAAATGTGAGTACATATATACAGACAAATACATGGAAAAATTTTCCGCACATAAGCAGAGATAGAATTAAAGTGACACTGTAAATGATATTTTATTTTTTGAGCAGTATTATTAATATGAGACACATTCCCATTCTCTCTATTCCAAAATCCTAACTTTCATTTTTTAAAAAAATTACAAAGCATGTCTTGTTCCTATAGTTACCCTGAAAAAAACAGACTTTTTACAGCACCCAGGTGTAACCAGTAGATTTGTAGTCACCTTCAAGCAGCTGAACAACAGACTGCAATGGCAGACAATTCTCAAAGAGAAATATTGGCACTGCTTCCTTCAGAAAGGCTTCAATGGGGACAGTCCTCAAGGACATGACAAATATTACCAGAGGAATCAGTTCTCTGGCTGATCCAAGCATGGAAGGAAAGCATGGGAGAACACAGTAGTGAAGATCTTCACCATTTAATGTAACCTTTTATTTTGGTGTTGCAGGCAACAGCCTACTGGATTTAGTTTGTAAAAACAGAAATCTTTCACTGGGAGTAGCATCTCCTTGGAAGGTTTCTGGGATTGTCAACACTGAAAAAATACTGTTGTTTCCACCTTCCCTTTCCATTTAGTTCATGCTTCTGAGCCACATAAAATGCATGGCTCAATGAACCAGCCTGTGGACTGGCTTCCAGAGTCAATATGTTGGCACATAACTCCCATATTAGTCATGAAATCTTCCTTATGCTCATGCAATACAGGCAGGTTTTGTTCTTTACTGAGACTTTTCCCTGACTCTTTAATTGCAGCACTTGACTACAACGTCCCCGTGTAGGTTTACCATGCACCTCCACTATCCTCTTTCTCTAGCTGAAATTAAGTTGGGACACAGCTGAGGTTTTGGGGTTGGATTTCTCCTATATGCTCAGCAAGCCTCAGCAGAGCAAAATAAAGAGCCAGGTATCTTCCTGTGCACATTAATATATCATATGTGCTCAGGAAATCTGATGCATTCAGGAAACACTGGTCTTACAAGGTGTGAGCAATACAGCTGTGCAGAGCACTCACAGTATCACATCAGGCCTACTCCAAATCTGCACTGAAGCAAGAATTAGCATGAAACTCCAAAGTTTTTAATTTTCTAAACACTCTGAAACCTTCTGGAAAATCAAGATCAATATAACAATCCTGCTTCTACATAGATGCTCTGAAAAAGGGGAATCTGAGCCATGCTGCTCAGTCGTCCACCTTTTAAGAGCGTTAACTATAAGACTCTTCCTACACATACAAAGGATAATCAGCACAAATTCAATCCTCCTTCATCCACACCTCAGGCCAGGAGCTGTGAGTTGCAACCTCTCACCCCATACAGCACACAATCAGTATTCAGCTGCCAAGGGCAGAGCTGGTTTTATGCTGGAGTTTTCAAAGCACCAGGTTCCAGTGAATAGACAGAGTCTTCTCTTTTCTGGCTCCCCACTAAGCAGTGCCTGCAGAACATGCCAGACAAATGCTGGAAAGGTCAGGGGGTAATGGCTAACAGGAAAGCCAATTCTCATGGCTCTATCCACAGGGCAGAGTGGATGCATTTCCCTGTGTAGCCCACAGTCCCAGTCTCTAGGTGCGCATCTGGTTACATTCGCACTGTGCATTGGGGCTAAACACCAGTGAGCAACCTCACTTTCCTGCAGAGGAAACCTTGGGCATACAGACAAGGTACATTTCAGCAGGTCTCCTCTCCTATGGTAGAGGACAACAAACACTGTAATGTGGGAATTTGCTCCAGAGTCTAGTTGGACCCATTGTATCCCAAATTTTATTAATATTACATCTACTCTATAGGCCAAAGGTCAAAAATGCATCTGTCAAGAAAGCATTTTCCAAAGACAGTGTGGAAACAGCATAGTTTGCAACATGTTACATGTGTTTCAGAGGAAGGACAGTGGCACCTCTCCCTGTGGCTTGTCCTTCAGGCTGCTCCATTCCACAGGTAGCTGTCATTCTGCAGATTTGATGTGGAAAACTCACAGGATGACAGACATTAAGAGAATTGCAGTGGCTCAACAGAAAAAGCTTTCCACCTCTCTCCTGATATTTTTAAAAGGATTTCACAAGCTTTCAGGAAGTAAACCACATTTAAATGCTGGTCTTCCTAAAATCTAGCCTTGTCATGCTGACTTGAGTAACAAATTTGGAATGTGCCATCAAGAGGTCATGCTCTAAATTCAAATTTAAACCCTCCTATCAGGTATAATACAGACTTAAATCCATCTCCCTGGACTGTGACTGGACTGATGTGTATGAGTCAGAGCCCAACCTCCTCTTTTTCCTCTTTGCACCTGGATGCCTTGCAGAAGTGGTTGGACCACTTGAAGGCTGAAAACTGATTCAAATTTGACCAGTGGGTGATGTCCACTCCAGGAAGTTCCCAGGACTGACCAGACACAAATGCTTACAGCAAGGCATGAATCAGTGCAAGAGGATGACTTCTTTCTAAACACCTGTGAATATGTGTCTTTTACCTCCTTACCTTTTATTGCAGGCAGCTGCAAATATATAATTTAAATGCAACACTGGCACTGGAAGAGGTTGCTCAGAGAGGCTGTGGAGTGCCCACCCTTGGAGATATTCAAAACCTGACTGGATAGAGTCCTGGGAAACCTGCTCTAGCTGACCATGTTGAACAGGGGGAGTCAATGAGACACTCTCCAGATATGCCTTCCAACACCAAGAATTCTGCAACTCTATGGTTAAAAATAAGTAATAAAAAAGAAAGTTGGGGGGGAGGGAGAGGGAGGCTGCAGCAGGAATTATACTTTCATGTGAACAAAACGCCCTAGAGAAAAATTAAATTCTTTCGGATCAGATTGATGAAATGGATTTATTGTTCTAGCCATGGAACTTCAAATTCAGTTATGGTCTTAATTCAAGTTACTGAACACTTCTAAATTCCAGCCTTGTTTTCAGTCCATTGAGGTACAACAGAATTGATGGATGTGTGTGGCAGCAGTGTGACTGGGATGTGAAATCATGTGCTTTCCCCTCACATGAAGAGGTATTTCAGCAATGATTAATCATGTATTTTCTCCTTTGCCAGCTATTCACAGAGGTTTTCATTTGCAAGGCAAGTTTTCTTATTTTTTTTATTGTCAGAGTGGTGAAGTCCCTAATAAGTGACATTTTCTGAGGGGACTAAGTGCAGATTTGTATGAGATGTGCTAATTTCATATGTTATCAACCTGACTTTGAGAAGTGTCAGAAATAAGTCTTCCAAGTGAAATTTATTGAAGTCCTAAATTGTTTTCCCCTGAAGCATTTAGTTCAGTAGATCTTTATCAATCTATACCCGTACATACATGAAAATCCATACACAAGGACACATGTTTACAACAAATTGCTGAGACTCTCCACATCTGAGGTTGTTTCTGCATATTCATGAATGCACCTAAGGGCTGAAATATCTTTTCTGCGTGACAGATTTTACCCTAATAATTTGTACAGTATATAATTAAAAAAAAAACTTTTGTACAGACATTTATTTCATGGTTCCCTGAAATATTCTTGGTGTATTTAATTACAACCAATGCTATTTTATTTTGGTGAAGTAAATGATAAAATCTTACAAAAATCTTTCATGAGAAGTGCCTATGAGAAGATTGGAAATCCCACAGATTATTGCTTTTTTTTTTCTTTTATTGATGATTGACATGTTTTTTATCATCCCATCCTCTAGATCCCAGAAAAATCATAATATTAGGCAAAATTACTAAATAAGCATTGGGAATAGACAGCAAGCTGGATGTTGAGCTACAGGTTCTTATCATTAATATTACATTCTCATGTCTTATTTATTTCTGATTATGATTTATTTATGTAAAAAACTTTAAAAGAGATGAATTAAGTTTCTTAACCTGATTCGGGTAAATTAGGCAAATTCACCACTCATCTTTTCTTTTCATTTTGTACACAATCTATTTAAGCCTGTTTCAGTAGAGCAGCAAGACATTCCCATTACTTCTTTTATTGATTTACTAATTTGCTGCATGTACCAGTTATTCCTTCAGGTCTTTTATCTCATAAAGAGAGTTTCCTCAACCAAAGTGGAAAATATTGGACATCAAAATGAACTTGAGTATTTGCAATTAATTGTATCTTCTTTTTCCCAGGGCATCCAAAGCACAGAAAGTTCTATACCATCACTGAAAATTATCTCAAGAACATGATATTCTAACCATACATATTTAATAAAAAAGTGTATTCAATTAAACCAAAGAAATTGTGCTATTCTTAGCAATATCACTTGTTCCACTAGTGTGAAGAATAAAAAGTATACATTCCTATTTGGTATTTTATTAATGGCAGAGGAAAGAGAAACTATATATTTCCTCATAGTTTCCCTTCTCACAGAGCTCTTTCTTCAGGCCAATTTGTTCTTTGTCTAACACATTCCCTGGTATGGAATCCAAGGCTGTCAAATAGGTAGGAGCAAAATCTGGAAGATGAAATAGTGTTTTAGATGCAGCTCAGAGTAGGACTGCTTCTGAACTGTACAGACTCATTGCCTCTACATGTGTCAGGCAGGGGTTAATTGCCAACTGTTTAGGCAGGAGAAGCCAATGTGTAGTTCAAGCAGTTAAACCTAACTGGAAAAGACTAATTCTGATCTCTCTCCTAGGTTCTGTTTCATATTCTAAACTTTCAAATAAAAAGATTTCCAGGCTCTTAAATAGATTGTTATTAAAATGTTAAAGTTATTTTTTAATGAAATCTCATGTGCCCTTTGTTCATTAGACATCTGTGACAATGACTGCACATTCACAGTGACCAGAGCTTAGAAAAGCAGCTTAAGCAAGCATGTGTTTAACTTTCTGCCACTGTTCACATCACTGCAGTGTAAAATGTACCATCACTTTTGATGCCCAGACACATGGCTTTCTACAGCCATAATGTGAGGACTTTCTGTTGTGAGACTTTTCCAAGGGTTTGTGTCACATAAAGTGGAGCTAGAGAAATAAAGAGGATTAGAAAAACTTTCTGCCTTGGATTCCTCCTTTTACTGGGATATCTCTTCCAAAAAATATAGCAATGCACCAGCATTTTACAGATCGAAACACATTTTGATCTGAAAATGTTATTTGCAGGATTTGTCATAATCAAAGTTTTCTCATAACCTCCTATTACTGAAGAAGGAAAAATTAGTCCTAATTATAAAATTATTAAAAAATAAAACCCTGATTTTGTCTCATTCCTCTTCATCTCAATGTTTTCTGCAAATTCAAATAGCCTGACATTTATATTAAGCTTAAAACATCATTGATCCAGTTGACCCAGTTCTGCAGAGCAAGACATCAAAGTCCCACTGATCATTTCTGTCTCTCAAGAGCAGGCTCTGGATAAATTAGCACCACTATTAATCATAATAATGGATCTATATCTTGATTCTGAGATTCTTGAGATGTTTTCCAGAAACTGCAAACTGGCATGATATTAAGCCAAAAAAACATTAAAGCATGGATCTTAACTCTCCAGTGAATCTTTCAGAAACTGAATAGCTCTCACAGCATAATATTTCTGACAGGAAATATACACTTGAGATGTTTTAAGCCTGAAATGTCACATACACAACAGAGCTTAAGCCTGAGAAGCCTTCCCTGTTTCTGAGATCATAACAGTAGTATTATCATTAAGAGGATAAAATGCCACTTCCTTGCTTCCCTTACCCCAATCCAAATGAAATGTGAGTCACTTAATGAATTTCATCTAAGCCTAATGGAACAATTTCAGCCTGTCCTGGACAACTCTCCTGCCCAATTCCCTCACACACATTATTTCTGCTCTCTTGGTTTTCATATCCGCCTCTGCCCAATCACTTGTGGCAGGTTCTACTGGTAAAGTAAATGCTTTGCTGCTGTTTTTCCCCTTAGAATTACAGATCACTGAAGAAGTAGCTTGAAACATTTTCACTGGAGAAAAATGTGATGAAATTGTTAAAGGCTCAGCAGCCTTGAAACACTAGTAGACTATTGGCATGAGGATTATTCCCAGACATGATCTTTCCTTTGGAACCTGGTGTCAAAGTTTGCAATATTTGTTCGCTTCATGCCTCCTCGGCATAGCCTGTCTCTCTGGCTGATTTTCTTCCTTTCTTTATCTGAAGCTGGCATTTTTTCCACTCTCAATAATTAAGCTGTCTCGATGCTAGAGACATGCCTATTTTATCACATGTATGTCTCGTACACAGTTGAAAAAGGAGAACTCCAAGGGAGAAGGCGGCTGGCGTCTCTGCTGTTGAAACGGTTTCAATCTGGCCTGAATACTTTGCCTGCAGTGCTGCAACCCACAAGGGGGTCTTAACCTCTGAAACCTGCTGACTCAAGAGTAATTGGCCAGCATGATGCCACTGTGACCATCAAGTGGAACAAATAAAATTACCCACCATTTCAGTGCCATGATTGTCCTCTCCCACTGCGTGATTCCATGAATCCCCCCGAGGACTGACCTGCTTATAATAAACAAATTGTTTTCTGGGCTCCTTTTCCATTGCCTGTAGGGGAGTAACAAGAAGACAGAGCCAAGCTGTGTTAACTATATTTAATGGTCTTTTTTTCTTTTCCTCAAATTGCATCAGATGATGAAGATGACTAGATACAGTATGATCTTTTAAAATTATATTCTCAAGAAGCAAACAATTAGAGAACAGCATCTCTACAAGAAAAGTCAAGTTTACACAGTAATAGAAAGTTGCAAATTTGAAGAATTCAAGAGGATTACATATATCCAAGTTGGATGACTTAATTCCTCTTCCTGAGAATGACAGCTTAAAAGCAGGAATTCTCTTACTCTATACACAATTTTGTAATTTGTTTGCATGAGAGCAAGCTGTTTATGCTGTGCTACACAAAGGTTGTTGCTAAAACTTACTATCTCCTATAACAGTGTAAAACCAGAATATCTCTCATTATGGCAGTGGGTTTAATCAGATACACACCAGCGTAACCAAGAACTAAATTTGGTTTTACACCCCTGTCTAAAAGAAGCTCACTAAAGATCAGAGGGGGAGAGCTGGGGGAGGGTGGGATAGAGGGGAAGGAGGTAGTTCTTGTTCTCTTGGTTTTCCTTCTTTATGACCGTGTAACAGCATCCCCAATATCTGGATTCATGCAGAGGAGATAATATGGCCTGGTAAACACATCAGCAGGACAAGTAGTGTGAAACTTTATTTTAGTGTTTGCAGTAACTGCCTGAGCTGATAATGGCCCTAATGTGGCCACAATTGACTGCAGAAGTGCAGATTTAGTCCCAGTCCCATAAAGTTTTGTACTAACACTGTGTGAAATTGCAGTTATTTTGAGTTTTCAGCCTTCCATTGAACAAGAGCAAAACTTGGAGCAAGAAGATATTTGTGAACTGCTTCTTTAGGCAAGCAGGTAGAGGAGCCCAATGATTTTTGCAGAATCAAATCACAATACAGATTAAACTGAGGAGACTGAGAAGTACAGTGAGCTACCCTGCCGTGACTAACAATAACCACCTTAAACAACTGTTGATGTATTTCTGAAAACACAGCTTGCTGTTTGTTGCCAGCTATTTAATTTAAACCCAATTCACTTAAATTACGTGCCTAAATGTAGGCAGACTATTAGGCACAATGTTAAAACAAGGTCTTGAAAAACCAAGAAAACCTAATACTTTCTCTTCCCTGCAGTTTTTTTAATTGCTATTTGTGATCACTTTATATCACTGCTAAATCCACTTCACTTAGCTTGTTAAGGTATTTTCAAGGGTATTTTACACACAGTTTCTGTTTTCTTTCTGAGTTCTGAAACCAATGCAGTAAGAGTTTTTAAAATATAGCATAGTGTTTATGTAGTTCTTTCCATCCAAAGTAATCTCCAAGTCTGCACAGACCATTTAATTTGGAACAGTTCTTGTAAATTGGAAGGAGTCTGATCCCTGTTTCAAATTTAGCATGCATCCTCCTGTTCATTTTATTTCCCAGCAGATAACGAGTAGATCAAGTCTGCAATGCTTCTATCATACACAAGTCTTCTCCTTATCTGCATACAGCTTCTTTCTCCCTAGCTCCCCTTTTACTGCTGAAAACCTTTTTATGTCAAGCAAGGGAGAGAACAAAACCAGAGGAACTTGTATTTGAGACCCTAAAACTGCCAAGATGGGAAGGGCATATCAGTCTGTGCTTTTCACCAGTCTGCTTCTCTCATTTATATTCTGTTACATTACTTCTCCTGGCTGTTTCAAATCCTACTTTCAAGTGGTTTATAGTCACAGTTATAAAGCCCATTTGTCTACATCTCTGCTGTAAGGGAATAACAAGCATTGACTGATGGATCTACTTGTCTTATACATGAAGCATAAGCATCATTCTCAGTCAGACTGTATAACAGATAGATAAAACATGTGATACCAGAACTCCTTTCTATAAATAAACCTGCGGAAAAATAGTCTTCATCATTGTGAGGTATTTGATTCACAGTGGAGAGCTTTCTGGGATGGGAGGAATACATCACCTCATGGAAAGGATTTGAGACCTCAGGGCTAATATGCACCTGAGTATCACAATCAAAATTGCTCAGTGCCCAGACATGTGTAACTTATCATGTTATGGTGCAATCATAAGCTTAAGCCCCCATATGTGAAAAATTTTCCACGTATTTTCATAGCCAGTAGGCAGATCATGCATTTGCCATATCAGACACACAATATGTAGATCATATGCTACGCCCAGAGTTCTTTTTTCATTCACAGAGCTCTTTGGCTCTCTACTCCAGAGGCTTTGGAGGGCTGTCACCTGTCAAAAGCCATACAACCTTCTGATTTCATAGCATACAACTGAATACACAAACACATTGAATACCCAAGCACTAGTACCTCCTCCCTATCCAGAACTAGGTGAAATTGGAAGCTGATCATGAAATCAGGGCAGTGAAGATTCATTTCCTTTGCTCAGGGGTTTTTGGTGGTGGCATTGTTTGTGGAATGGTATCTAGTCAAGTATCCTTGAACAGGGGGCATTTTTCCTTTTTGTTCCTATAGTTTCCCCTTGAAGTTGGTTGTATTAGCTCAGTCTTGCAAAGAGCTTTGCTGATACCCAGACCATTTGGGCAGACTTAAGCAAGCTGCCCATCAAGGATCTTGAACAGCAGCAGCAGAAGGATGGTGGGTCCTGACACACCAAGCTCCCTGAGCAGGCTGCCAGGAACAGCCAGCTTGGGCAGAGATAGGTATGCTGAAATCTGGAAGAGAAGACGTTTGCACAGTTGGTTTTAATGCCTTAAGAACCATAGAATACTTTCCTAGGAAAGAGAGAAAACAGATACAAACATGAAGAACAATCTCTGGTGGATAGCTCAGCTTCTCTGCGAAACATAATCCCCAAATACTCTGGCAAGAAGATAGATCATTATACCATAATGACAAGCATTAGTCGCAGGTCTCGGTTTTTCAAAGGAACTAAATTTAAAAATAGACTTCCGAAACCTTAAGGCCTGGAACCTTGTGCAGACATTAAGATTTGTCTGCAGCTCCTTGCCTTACTCCTACATTTTTCCATCTGCAAACAACTGCTGCAAACCACTGCATAAGACAGACCTGCACTTTATAGTTCTCAGTGAAGCAATATGTCACCTCTATTTATACTACTGTGATCTTATGAAAGAAGGAAATCCTGTCAGTAGTAATCTCAGATTCCTTCCATTATCATAAATTAAAACTACCCACTTCTGTCTTACAACATGAAATTTTCACTGTAGAGTACATACATGTGCTTACTTGTACATGTCTTTGCTGTATTTTTCTGTAAAATCCTAATGCAAGCTTACCATAGTAATTCTCTAAATGTTAGTTGGCATCTACTTAGACATAAACTCACAAAAACCTTGCCTAACTCTTGCTGATAAACATATCCGTGATGTAATTATTGGCTTAAATCACAGGAAGTGTAGCTTTGTGTCTGTAGTAGTCAAATGGCATCTGGAAGCTCTGAGAATCCTTTTGTGGCCTTGCTACAGGAGTCTTTCTGAATTTGGCAAATGTAAATGTAAACTTTCTGAGCCTGTCTATCCCCTTCAGTGAGGTAATTACATATACCCTACCCACAGTTTCTAAAGAGGAACATGCAACCTCCAGTCACAAAGACAAGCAGAGTTTAATGCAGTTCCAGGTACAGCATATTAGGAGCCCACAGTTAATGTCATACAGCAGGGACAAGATTCTAATGATATCTTACCTTGCAAATTGTGACAAAATATTTTCTCTTTTTCATCAATTTCTGTATCCCATACTGAATTCCTGCTGTCTTTGTAAAGGTCAGTGGTGTTTGTTATATTTTTGTAAGACAGCCAAAGCAGTGGTAATAACAAATACAATAATTCTGCGTTATTTGACTAGTCCAGATTCTCAGAGAATTTTTTCTCAAACACAGTTAAGTCACCTTTATTAAAAATAGAATAGGTTTATATTTTCTATGAGGATATCATGAATCAGATTCTAGGAGTGATGTAGCCAAATTATAGGGATTTCTTGTACAGATTTTGTGGTGTTAAAACATGATGTGGTTTTAGAAACTGCAGGCAAACAAAAGACCTTTCTGTATATTGATCCACTCTGAACAGTCTTTATAAGTCTGCAGCAAACTTAGGGCCAACAGAAAAAGGCTAAGAGTCATGATGATTAATGTGACAAGAAAACAAAGAGGTCAGCTAAAGGCATTGCCACCATCCACAGTCTTTGTCACAACAGGTGATTTGTGGGGTTAAATCCACTGCAGAGGAGAGAAAAAATATAAGCATTGAAAGTTCTCTGCCAGTACAAGGGATTTTGGTGCCAAAATGGCACATGAGTTTGATGCTCTGTGAGGACCACAATCCATGCAAGCACCTGGAATCTGCTATTACTGCATCCATTCACCTGTCTCCAGCCATGGCCAGTGACTAACTGCTTCAAAGGGAATGCAAATAAATAAACACAGAGGCCAAGATATACATCAAGAGAGAAAAGGAAATGGGAATTCCTTCCCAGCCAGTGTAAATATGGTATAAAACAATCATACAACAAACAGAAATCATACATCCCCTTGGGAATAACAGTAGATCACCCACTTACAAACTTTCACTTTTAAATCCTGAATAGTCTTTTCTCTAAATATGAAAAACTCTTCTTTTAGCAATGTTGTAGTCTTTTCTCTTCACTAGCTATTTGAAAGGTCCTTCCAGGATATTACCCCCAAAATACTTAGAAACCTCTTAAATCCAGTCCCCAAGCCCTGGCTGTGGCATTGGGCAGCAATGCAGATTACAATTAGAATAAATCCTGTAGATGATTCACAGCATTTGTCCAGCATGTTGAAAATAGAAGATGTAGGTAAGTTAAGAGTTTACAGGTCTTCCCATGGACTTTGGCTCCTTTGCAGCTTTCATCCCCAGAATTGCTCTGAGTCCATGGGAAAGGTGCTGCCAGGGGAACACAAAAACCTTGATTGAAGTGGTTACAGCCTTTTGAACCTGGATGGATTTCAGCTCCTATCTTGGGTAGGTTCAGAAAATAGTCGAGACATTACTTAGTTCAGGTTCAGTGCACTCTGGGGAGATATGTAAGGGAGACTGTTTTACATCTTCCACTCAGGGCAGTTGTGAAGTCACACAAGGTGATAGGTACAAGTGTAATGTCATTGTGATCAAGGTCAGCCTTAGTTCCATCTCATAGCTATGCAATTTTTCTTGCAGGATCTTCATTCCTCATGTATTTGAGAATTTGTTTGGCTTTTTGGGGTAGACTTTTGTTCTTTTGTTTTTTTTTTGGGGGGGGGAAGGAGTTTGGTCAGTTTGTTGGGTTTTTTTTACCCAGTGTTTTATCTTTGACTTGAAAATGCTTCAATGTAAAACTAGTGATACTGTAAGAGAGTTTCATTTATCACAGAGCTTTGGTGATATCAGCATTTCATGACTAATAACACTTAAGTGAAACACTGATAATACAGCTGCTGTGATTGAAAACCTGGGCTGATAGAAGTGCTATCATTTTAAAAATTAATATTGCAGAAATAATGGTAGAATTGAGAAGCAGTTAAAGGGACAGTCTCATCACACTTTAATCACAAGGAGATTCTTGAAGTATTTTGATAGAATTATAGAATCATAGAACCATAGAATGGTTTGTGTTTGAAGGGGTCTTAAAGATCATCTATTTCAAACCCTCCTGTCACTAGCGGGGATATCTCCCACTACACCAGGTTGCTCAAAGCCCCATCCAACCTGGCCTTGAACACTGCCAGAAATGGGGTATCCACAAACTCTCTGGACAACATGTCCCAGTGCCTCACCACCCTCACAATAGAGAATTTCTTTTGTGTACCTAATCTAAATTTCCCCTCTTTCACTTTGAACGCATTACTCCTTGTCCTGTCGCTACAGTTTGAATTAATATAAAACTAAACTATTAACAAAAATAATTATATTGCATAGACATTGCAAAATATTAAATGTAAAACAAACATTCTGTCTCTATATGCAGGGCGAAATTAAGTATTTTCTTTACAGTGTAATTTCTTAACAAGACCAGGACAAAAAACGGTTTGACTGAAAGGTATATTTTGGGGTTTTGGGGACTCCAGATCTAGAAGTTGCAATATATTATCTCAGAAAACATTAGGTGGATAACATAAATAAAGATTAAATATTAATTGAATACATTTCTGGTCTGTTACTGACTGGTGGTGCTTTTCCTTAAGACTGGAACTGGGAGATACTAATTAATAATCCTCAATAATGGAGTATACATCTTGCTGGACATATAAAGAGATAGGCCCAGCCACTGAGATTTTAAAATCATTTTATGCATAGAACAAAGAGAGATTCTGAGAAAGGAGAGAGGGAGGTAGTGAGAAGTATAACAAGTTACTCGTCTGTGGCACCTGCACCTCTTGTTAATTTGGCTGTTGTGGTTTGCATGTTCAGGATTGTTCAGAATGGTTAATTCACCACTATGAAATCCCATCTTTTCAGTCAGCTGTACAGGGGGCCTCTCAAAATTTAAACCCACTGATGACCTTTTGCCTAATGTATGAGGCCAAACAAACACAATGATTTTAAAGGCTCACTCTGCTTATTTTAAGTGCTATAAAACATGCTTTACAGAATATAAAGTGTCTTCAGTAACTGAAATTAAAGGCTTCTTTAGATTTTGATCCATTCCTTCTGGTGCACTTGTTTCCACAGATACATGCTCTCCTCCACAAGAAATACAGCCTAATCTCTTTCACATACTCCAGGCAGTAAAGGAATAAACCCAAATAAAGCCTGGTTCTGCAATGCAAAGAGAACCTTCCGGGAGTGGATGTGGCATCCACCTCCTTTGTTTCACACAGCTGTGTACTTCATATATTGGCAAGATGGATGGAGGCAATGTCACTGGAGGCAATTCACACCTTTTGTCAGAGAAGGCGAAAAGAGACTATTTACATCACTTTCACAAGGATGATTTGGAAAATGCTTTCCCATAAGCTGGAAGGACCTTCAAAGCCTTGCTTTCAAGCACTGGTGTTCCTTACTGCGAAGGATATCTTGCAATTCACTAATAATATTCTTAGTTGGTCATTTCCAAATGCTTGACTGTGGTGGAAATCTCAGGGCAGATGTGCATTTGAGATTAATTTATTCCTTTTTGTTGCCTTAGAGGACACAGTGATAACATATTACCTCACTACAATAAAATAGCCCAGATATGGGAAAGTCATCTAGTCCCTCTCGCTGACAGTGCAGGCTTGCCCTCTGCAGCATGCTCCCTAGTGCTTTGTCCAGTCTATTTTTAAATGGCCTAAGTGATGAGAATTTTTGCAGAGGAGAGTTCACAGGCGAGCCTCTTTTCTCTAACAAAGCTTTGGATAGATAAAAAATAATAATCATAGTTTTACTTGTTAAGTTTTCTTTCTTTCACCCAGGAAAGTCCTTGGGGTGCTAAGCAGCCGCCTCAAAACAATTTCTTGTCTCAATCAAGCTCAGCAAAGTTTTGAAGAGATCAGTAAACAAAAAACAACACTAAAGCCAAAGAGCCATTGCAGACATGCCACTCAGGAACAAAGGGGTCTTATGGTAAGGATTGTTGCAGAAGACCCTCTCAGCAGAACCCTGAACTGTTCAAGCTCTATGGCCAAATTCATGGAGGTTTGTTAGTGCTTAGTCGAAGATTCAAGGCTCTTCAAGCTTTTCAATATCTCACAAATCTAGACCTACACTAAGGAAAACTTAAAAAGACCATATTTCTGACCAAGGCTATCAAGGCAAAAGAAAATCAATAAGGAGTTGTCATTTTGCTTTCCTCATTTCCATTAAATTCATAAAATCAGTGTTACAATTTTAATTATAGTGAAAATCTTCCATTTCTATCTGCTAAATCCTGATTTTCTGCTAGATGCAGTCATTTGCCTTGCAATATTAAACGTGAGGAATAGAACCAAAAGCTTCACTACCACCAAATTCCAGCAAATGTCTTCAGGAAAAAGCATTAACCAAAAGCTAAGTCAAGTGCCTGTCTTTTCCATCCATGTTTATCAATGCTAAAACCCTACTGGTTGCTACTTGCACCAGAAGACTATTACAACTTCTGTAGGGGAAAAAAAAGGTTATATTTCTTTTTGACAGAACCATTAAGGAACTCTGTAATGTTTCAATCTGTGGTCACTGCTCTGTTTTGCTTGGCTCGCTAAACCCTCAGCCTCAGCTGGCATTTCCTAAATTAACAGCACATTCACTCCCCACATTAAGACAGTCAGACAAATGGTTCAGCCTAAACTAAGCAGTTTGACACTCATGTGCTTCAGCAAAGCTGAACAGCATCTCATGACGCTTACATGATTAGATGATATCATAATCATATGATAAAAAGCCATTAGGCCAGGACCAAAATCTAAAACATAGGTCATTATGTTAGATGTAAAAAAGCATACCCATTTAACAGGAAAAAAGAGAAACAAAAAAGAGTTCTGACACCAGGGAACATCTGGCTAATATTTACATCTCCTGTTTAATTTGGATGCTTCAGTTTAGTTTTCAAGATGGCAGTGTATAGAAACAAATTAAGCCAATCACTCTATCCGCAGTTTAGAAAACCAAGATTTGTTTATAGTTTCTCATATTAATACCTCATCCACTTGGCCAAAATGCCTCGTGAAAAATATACCTCAAACACACAATTCCCCTTTAGTAACAAAGCCGTAATTCAGCATAATTCTTTGTTGATGGGATGAAAAAGGGAGTCATGTAAACTTGGGGTATTGAGATGAACAGATAAAGTTGAGCCATAGGAAATGAAACAGTCTTCAGTATTGTAGGGTTAAACTAGTCCAAGAAGAAAGTCAACAGAATTAGCATTTGGGCTCCATCCTACTTTCCTTTAAATCAATGGGATTTTGTCACCGACACCAGTCAGAGTACTGTCACAGACATGTTCAGTGTTGAAAGAAAATGAGCTGCATACAGGCTTTCTGGATGAGCCCTGGGCCTGGGAATCTGCAAGTTTAATTCTGTGATGAGTTTGATACAGTGCTTATTTCCAAGAGCACTTAAAAACAAGAAGCAATTCAGCAATGCATATGCAGAATTTCATAAAATATTACCTCTTAGAGGAAAACTGGCCAAGTGACATATTCTTATGTCATAGGTAATTAGGTAAGCTTCAGAACATTCAAGTTAATAAAAGGAGATACTGATTTCAAAATACTAGAGAGAATCCAAGGCCTGAAGTCAAAACCTTTCATTACAAACCCAGGACAGGCACAGAAATTATTTCATCAGACTTCCCTATTTTTGGATACATAAGGGATCTATCAGGCCAAAATCTATTCAACATTACTGAATATTTTTGGAGTTTGGAGGATATAAATAATAATATTAGCGAGTGACCTACAGTATCCAAACCCCAGGTCTAGATAAATAATCCCAGTGGGTTGGGCTGTTTCTTGTCTGCTCTTTCTAGAGGCAGCAGAAAAGCCCAAGGAAATTTGCTGAACGTTTCTCCTGTCTGTTTAGGCTGCCATGACAAAAACACAGCATAGACACTCAAAAATCAGTGCTAAATTATCCAGCCTTATTCTAGCAAGCAATTCACCCACAACTGCAAGGAGCTTAGGGCTGGAAGTAAACCCAGCTGTCACTTGGGGTGCCAGCAACATAACCCTGATGTCAGGTTTGTATTGCCCAGCAAGCCCACAGCCTGAGCTTGCACAACAGAGAGCTGAGGGGAGCTCTGTCTGTCTGGAGTGTGTCTGTGTGTCTGCTGCTGCCTGGCTCACTGGAGGTGGTGGCAGAGCCAGGGCAGTGGTGGCAGAAGCAACATCAGAAGAAGCAATGAGAGCAGCAGACTGGTGCAGCAAAGGCATCAGGACATGGTAGTGAATGTGCTGGAGGAAGCAATGGGTTAGTTCCCCCCAGGGAGCACTTCCAAAGGGCATTGTGGTTAAGATGATATCACATTTGTCTCCCTCCATCTTCTGCTATTCCAGAAGACACTGCTCTTCAAAGTGCTTCCTGTGCCCTCCTGGCACACCTCTGCGTATGCAGCACACACATCCAATCTGGGCTATAAAAACACTTCTTGCAACATAGCCCTCAGCTATTTCCAATACTTTGAACTGAATTACCAGGACTGACATGGTAATTATGTCTTGGGGTCACAGAGATACCCCACGGCCCAGAGGAAACCCAAGGTTTCTCTCTGAGTAGCAGGGGTGCAAAGTCCAGCTACTCATACTGGTAATTAAGCATGCCTGGGACTGGTCTCTGGCTCTGAGGCCAACTGGCAAGGAAGAGCACCCCTGTCCCACTAGAAGAGGGGGGCTGTGCCCAGCTGGCCTACTGGGAATGGTCTTAGGACCATGATGACCTCTGGCCCATCTCTGGCAAATGTCTGATAGTTCTGGTGGGCTCTGCTCAGAGACAGGGACCAGCCTCACAATGCACTAGTGCTGCCAATCCACCTATTTTTAATCCAACCATCTCATTTACTAGTAGAGCTATAGTTCACCAGACCTTCCTGCCCTGAGGACAGCTGACCCTCAGCAGGCTGGGGGCCAGAGGACAATCCATGGCCATCTTTTGTTTTTAGAGGGATAAATATAGCCACAAGGGCTATATGCTGTGTGGGTATGAGCATGTGGTGCTTTAAGCCCTGCTTTTCCAAGGAGGCAGAGACATGAGCCTCCCAGAAGTACTGACAGGGAAACTATTCCTTCATTCATAAAAAGTAACAGTTCAGATTTATTTAAAAAGGGGGTCACCTGTGTGCCACCTCAGTCATTTTGGTGAGCATGCATCACATTTTACCCTTCCAAAGGTGATGGAATGGTGCAGCCAGGTGCAGCAGGAAGTAGGTGTAGGAGGTGGTAGGGAGGGACAACTGCTGTGCCCAGACTCACAGGGATTCTCTGCAGCTCTTCAGGGGAAAAAAGGCATTTTCTCATGTAGCAGTGAGTGTGGGCACTAGAAATATTTCTTGCTCAGTGAGCCATGAGACAGAGGTACAAGAGCAGGTAAACATGCTTTCTTACACTCAGTCAGACCTGACGTTTCTTATACATTGATTTATAATTTCTACAGAATCAGTGCAGAAGAGTAAAAGATGAAAAGAATGTGCCAGCTTATAGTTGTGAGGAACCATTCCTCCTAACCCAATCCTCAAAAATAACCTTTATATGAGGTAAAAATATATTTTCCATTTCCTAGAGCAGCTGGTTTAGTAATGCTTTGCTGATTTGCTGTTTGAAATCCTCTGGTATTTAACATGCCTTTGCAAATTTGAGTGGCCAGAAGTTCGTCTTCCATATAAAAATCTGTTTTATTCTTTTCCTTCATTTTTTCCTCCTCTGTCTTAGTGGATAACAGAAATGGAGTGACAGAAATAGGAAGTTCAGGTTTATCCCTTCCAAATTGCTCAGTCTCTGCTTCCAAAAATGCTCAGGGAAAAATGAATGGGAACTTGCAGGCAGGACATAAAGCTTTCAGAATGTTGCAGAAGTGATGCAGTCATTTAAAAGGCCAGCTTAGAAAACAGTGTTTCTTCCTTTGACATCCTCCCAAGAATGCCTGCATCAGCCAACTTGCTTAAAGTGGCAAAAGTCATTACAGATAAACACAGTGGATTGTTTATTTTGGAAAGGGACTGGTGCATAACTCCTCTGAGGTAAAGCACAGGGCGGTTCTTTCTTTACCTGCTGCGGGATCCAGCAGAGAGGCAAGGTGCTGCATGCTTTGTGTTCAAATGACTAACAAGACCTTTGTCTAGGCTTGAACTCTCATACCTGTTTTCAGTTCCTGACATACCTCGGATCCCCCCTGCCGCCCGCTGAGCCCATGCTGGAGCACTCTGCTGGTGACCCTCTGGATACAGAATGCCACTGGGATCCATGGGGAAGACAAAGCCCCTCAGAAAGGAAAGCAGCCTCGGGCCACTCTAATTACAAGTCCCTGCACTGCTTGAAGGTACTCAGCTGACATGCCTGAACTGTGCAAAGACCTTCAAGTGAACTATTATACAAAGCTCAATGTATCACATGGTTGCGAAGCAGCTGCTAAGTCTCACTGTAAATGAGGCACAGAGATGATAAGTCACATACTCTCATATACAATGTGCTTAAGGAAACCCCCACCCTACAGATTTTACTGCCTCAGGCTAGGATGAAACTTGGGAGGTGAAGGGGAGGGATTGGGATGTGGGAACGAGTTTTATGTGAAGACGTCCTAGTCTACATTAAGGATGTGTTTACTCCTAGTAGCTTTGGCAAGTTAATCATAACATGCATTTAAGTTCTTTCAATAACATCCCCCAAAGTGGATTTTTTAAAATGTCACTTCCCTGTTTAAACCAGCATAAAACTGTATATCCAGATAAATCTTCCACAAGAGACACAGAAAGCAGTAGTTGCTAACATTTGGGTTCTCCTTTGCTCACTTTGCCTAGATACATACAAGCCTGAAATGTATGTTCTCAGTTCAGATTGCCTGTAAAGGACATGCTTCTGATTGCACAGGTATGAAGCACAGCAAGAGTGACATGATTAAGAACAAAAATCTGGCAAAACAGAGAAGACAGATGAAATAACCTGCAGCAATATATACATTGTCTGTGATCATCTTAAAAACTACTGAATACTGTAGCGAAGGCTAAATGGCTGCAGAGTAGTGCCTTTAACACACCCAGGGATGGGTTCCCCATAACCCAGCAACATCCTGGGACTGTAGTCGTTTCTGAAACCCCAAATCAGTAGAAATGCAGGGCTGGGAGGGACCTGAAGAAGCCATCCAGCTTGTTGTGCTGAGATGGGTGCTGCAGTAAGAGTCAGTGTGATGCTGAAACGGGAACTCCAACGCCTCAGAGCTACTATTTCAGGCTCTCTACACTGTCAGTAGGTGGCTCATCTTTTCAAGGTTTTCCATCCATCCATAATAAAAAGTACATATATGCCTATCAAAGTAAAAAAAAAAAAAAAAAAAAAAAAAAAAAAAAAAAAAAAAAAAAAAAAAAACCATAAAAAAAAAAAAAAAAAAAAAAAAAAAAAAAAAAAAAAAAAAAAAAAACCAGCAACAACCAAAAAAACCAACCAACCAAACCAAAAAACAAACAAACAAAATCGTGAAGCTTAATCTAAATGGCATGTGTAGGATTCTGGACAAGCACCCCCACACTAGCCTTCCACATATTCTTCAATTAATTTTCAAGCAGCAGTTCTGAAACAAAATTTTCCCCATGTAAAAGATGAGCTTATAAAAGTTATTTTTCAATCAAAAAATTTGGCACATTACCAAATATATATGGTTCCTTAGATTGTGTTACTAAACCCTTTGAAGCAATGCAAAACAACTCGTAAAGAGATGATAGTATGAAAGTATAGAAAGGAGCAGAGGATCAGAGGTTACAGGAGCAGACTACGAGAACTAGGCAGCCCTAGTTGGGCTTGCAAATCTCACTGCTCTCTATGGATTTATTAAAGAAGAAAGATCCATAAGACTAAAAGTAAATCTGGATGCATGAGAATGACAGCAGGCAATTCACACTCTAGCTATTATGAAGAAGAAAACTTCATCATTAAAACTGAAACCAGAACTTTGTCTCCTTTACAGAAGATCTCAAACCATACTCAGCTTCCTTAGCACCATCTGATTAATCAACCATTTGCTTAGGTGATTGGATCCTGCTCTCATTCAAGGCAGATGAGTCTCCCTTCAACTTCAAAGAGAGTATGATGACACCTTTGTGAACTGTGTTTCAATCTGGCTAACAGAGGGCTGCACTTAAAACATTTTCTAATAGAGATACTACAGAAAGCAGAATTAGGTCCAAACTATGTTAAAAATTCACTTTTAGCAAATAAAAAAAAGGTTACAACATCCCAGTTGGACTCACAGGTTTAAAACTAGCACAGATGGTCCAATGTGCCTTTTATCCCTTATCAAAGACATTTATATTACATGTCAAAATACTGCAGAATACAGTGATAGCCAATGTTGAAACTCTCTGTCTGGGTCATGCAGATTCATCACCAGCTGAAACAAAGTGTATTTTCTCCTGGAGTGGGTCACTGTTCTCCTCAATCATCTCACACTTTTGTTATGTTTATTTTCAGCACAGAGTTTAATCTTAAAGATGCCATTTAACAAAGAATTTTTTCCTGATACTAGCAACATATGGGAGCAGCTGTTTGCGGTTCTTGTTCATAAAATTAGTTACATCTTCCTTTAAACAAGACAGCTTTTTATTTTGCTATTAAACCTGCATCTGAATCAGAACAAAATGATAATAAACATGTCTAGAAAAGGGCTCCAGCTCAAAGCCAGAGTTACTGTCCATGAACTCTGCCACCCTTTGCTTCTTATTTCCTAGCACAGGACATTTGTCTGATTTGGAGAATAGCTATAACATACAAAACATGAGCTACATTTTGGCACTCATTTCTCAATTATTGCTATTATTATCGTTAAAAAAAACCTTGTGGTTGAAAATATCTTAAAAAATGTTAGTGTCTGATGGGTTACACATTGCCTTAGTACATAAGAGCAAAAATAAAACAGATAATGGTCTGTACAGCATGTTCAAAACATAGTCTATATCCATATGACTAAATAAATCAAGGCCAGGGTACTTCAAGACCTTTTGGGCATGACTGCTTGGAGAGAAGGGCATTATGTCAGACAGTATGTAAGAGGAAAATATAATGAATAACCCTGATACTTTTACCTTTAGTATGTCATTTGATGAGTTCTAGCAGGTCCTGCTGTGGGATGTGGTGCTGTCTCTTTACAAAAGGAAGTATTTTGGAGTCCATGTGGAGGGAAGGAACAGCCAGCTAAACTGGGAGTGAAGTACTTTCTAGGGTGGTCAAAAAGGAAAAATATGGATAAAGACATGTAGAGAGAGGTGGCCCTAAGACAGTGACCATGGAAAAGACTATGAAAGGAGTAGAAATGTGTGAGTCAGTAAGGAGTTTCAGTGAGGGTCAGAAAGGTGAGAGCTGGTAGTCCACCTGGCCATGTATTCCAGTGAGGTATCTTAGGGATGCTTTCAGGATCACGGTGGGTATGTGCAATGACTTATGTATCACTGAAAAGCCAGGTCTCCAGCTTCATTTTTGCAATACTTGCTAATGCACTAGGTAAAAAAACAGCCTTTGTGGAGCTTGTAGGTTAAAATAGGCAAAGATTAAGGCTGAATTGAGGATGCAATATTATTGTGCTCCTTTGGATATTTATTCTGGATAAATTGTAACTCTGTCCATCTTACCATTTGTAAATGGCTGATTTCTGATAGACAGGAAAAAGTAGACCATTAGGAGGACATGGAAAGGAGGGATATTATACTACTTAAAGCATGGAAACCCCTTTTGATTGCTGACTCTTGTCAGTGATATGCTATATAGGTGCTATATTTCCTGGGGGTTCCATAATCCTCAGGGGGAAAGGAAATGGTGATACAACATTTTAAGCAGGTAAAATGGGAAAGAAGATAAGTAATACAGGAGTCTCTTCAGGTCAGATAAAAATTTAATACAAACATACGTGAAAAGAATTTTTAACAAAAAATTTACCCAGCCTTAACTGCAATTTCAGGCACATACATGCAATTAAACATATAAATGTATTGATACCAAATGATGACAGCCAACTCTTAGCTATAAACAAAACATTTCTTCTCATACCTCTAATTTGTTGTTTCTTGAAATGCTTTCCTAACCCCTTTAACTTGCCTCCTTCCAATAGATTAATCAGTTTAATGAACAACCTAGAAATGAGAAACATTCATTTATCACTTCCTTCCCTGCTTTTGACCTGCAGTCCCAGCTGGGAAATGCTAGACATGCACTTGGCTGAGCTTCTTACTGCTGTTCATGGTTAGTTTTAGGACAGATGGACCGAAAATTTGCAGCAACAGGGCTGGGTTCTGTGACCCAGGAGGTCCCTTTGAGTTCCATCTGTAGGTATTAAGCTGTAACAAAGAAGTATCTCCTTTCCCTTAGCTAACCTGTGTTGAAAATAAATCACAAATAACTGCAGTGGATGGTGAAAAAACAGCAACAGAAGGGAGTTAGACACCTTGTTTTTCTGCCTCCTGAATACGTGGCAAGAGCTCGGCTGTAGGCCTTTGTCACTTGGCTCTGGCAGATCTTCCTCTGGTGGTTTTGGATGCTGTCTTTTCTCCCTGTCCTGCTATTTCTTTGCTGGAACTTAGCACTCTGGCAGCAGATTCAGCAGAAGAGAATGTCTGACTATCAGTCTCTGCAATACACAGTCTAGGTTTACCTCACCTTCTCTGATATCTTCCTTGCTGCTAATATGCTGGGAAGGTCAGATGGTGATAATGGTGTTTTCATACTTGCTGTTCTATAGGGAAAATTCCATAGTTACAAGTATATCAGAAACAGAAAAATAAGTTAATGCTGTCTGGGAAATAAATACACCCACTAGCTCACTGATGGCCTTTGTGCTGTGAGATAAACTTAAAACTTTAAATGCCTCATTTGCTTAGCTTTACAAAAACTCAAGATAAAAATGGCAGTAATGGCTTACTGCAAGAGAGTTGATTTTTTGTTTTGTTGGGTTTTTTTAAGTAAGTACTTGAATTTCTTTTGAACCACTGTACCCCTGTTTTTCAGAAACAAAACCAGAAGACAAATTCAGACATGTAAATAAAGTAAATTACCCCAGCATAAATTAGGAAACTCATTAGTTCTTGCACTGCTGAAGCTTAGGTAACTCTTTTGCAGAGAAGATGATTTTTTAGAAATCAGAGAATATGGGACATAAAAGGAACCCTAGTACTTTACCTAGTGGATCCCTGTGCTTTGAAAATACCTGCATTTTCTCTGACCCTTATTTATTTTATTAATGAATTCTTTAAAAACTCTTGAAACTTCCTCGATACCTTGTTCAAGTGCTTAGTTATCCTCAGTGTAGTAAAAGGATTTTTTTTTTGGTGAGGGATTTTTACAATATCTAACCTAAAACTTCTTCATTTCAAATTAAAGCAATCATTTTTTCTGCGCTCTATCAGTGGACTTGGAGTATAATTGATCACTGTCTACTTTACAACAACCTTCTACATACTTGAAGACTGTTATCATGTCCCTCTCAGGCTCTTCTGTTGTAGACTAAACAAATCCAATTCCTTCAATCTTTCCTCACAGGTCATGTTTTCTAAACCGCTTATCATTCCTGTTGCTCTCCTCTGGACACTCGCCAATTTGTCTGCAAGTCTCTGAAAAAGTGGTGCCCAAAGTTGGGTCGAGTTCCTAGCTCAGAACTCAAAGCACCAAGTAGGATGGAACTCCCACCTCTGCCTGACACACAGCATTTCTTTTAATTCACCACAGAATGAAGTGGCTGTTCAGAAAAAGATGTGCTCCTGAGTCATCCTTGGTCTGCAGTCCATAATCACCTCGTCCCCTTCTCTGCAGCTCTGCAGTCTGGCCAGCTCCTCCCTGCTCTGTGTTTGTGTCTGATTGTTCCTCCCTGGAAACAGTGATGCACACGAAGAGTTATTGACATTTGTTTCAGATCCTTCTTCCAGTTTTTCACAATAACTTTCAATATCTGTTATGCCTTAAAAAGCACCTACCATCTCTCTCATTCTCAGGACATTAGAGATTTTGTTATGACAGTCTGTACACTCATCCAAAACACTGACCAGAATGGATTTACCAGTTACCCATTTTAATAGTAATTACTCACACCTGTTTCCAAACAGACTTTCAGCCACTTTGCAATACTTTCATTTAGGCCATTTTCCTTTAATTTGCTTGTGAGAAAACTGTATGAGGATGAGTCAAAATGCAAGATTTACACATATATCGTATGTATTCCATCCCTTTATTTACAAGGAGAGCTACCTTGTCAAAGAAAATAATTAGAATGCCTTGACATTCTTTTTTTCCTGATAAATCCTTATTGGTTTTTTCTTATCATCCCTAAGTAATTATAAATTGACTGCTTAGTAAATTGTTTCAGTATCTTTCCCAGTATTGATATGAGCCCAGCTGGACTTAATTTTTCAAGTCTTCTTTCTCTCTCTGTTAAATATAGGCAGACACTATATTTCTTTCTCCTCTGCTTCTTCACAGCATCATTTATTTATTAGTATCCCCAAAAGGTACTCAGTAATGTTACAGTGGCTGCTTTACTCATTCACATACCTGTTCCTTATTAGTAAGAAAAAAAAAGGAACAGAGATATTACATGAAGGTGTTTTGAATTATGCTTTTGACCAATAAAATGTAGGTACACCAATTTTATTCCTTTTATGAACAATAATACCCAGTGAAACAAGGAAAAAAATGTCTCTTTAAGATATTACAACAGACCTTTCTCAGAACTGTGAGCAAAAGTCTCTCTAGGCAACATTTTTCATAAGAAAACTATGATTTATTGATCTAAATCACTCCTACAATTTTATCTCTTTCTCGAGACTAACAATTGGACTATGAGGTCTAAACATCCAGTCTCTCTAGACTTCCCTAGAAGTGCCTTAATCAGTGGTCTATTAACTTATTCATATTCTAGTTAATGATGCAATACAGCTGTTTTAGTTCCAACAATTCAATTTTGTAGGGGACAAGGGGACAGTGGAAAGTTTCTGAACACTTCAGTGTCCTATAGCAAAATCTGGTTCAATATAATCACATTTATTAATCTTCACTACTTACACTCTGTAAGTGCCAGAAGCCTTTGTTAAGGACCTCAGGCGTATTATTTTATGTGCTTCAAGTTCCTGTTGAATATCTCTTTTCTTTGCCCTTGAGTATCAGTGTAGCCCCTGAGTGAACCTAGTCTTGTTTTAAGTTTGCCATTTTCTCCCTCAGTTACATTGGTAAAATGTCAAATTCTGTTTTTTCTGGCAAGCACAAACACTCTAAAAAGGCAGAGGAGATGAATGTTTCTGCCAGTCTCTTAAACTCTGCAAAAAGATAATTGGAAGGTGAATGAGACAATAAAAAATTTTCATTCATTTATCCATTTATTCTCCCCTTGCAAAAGTTTAAATTCACCTAAACAGAGGTGCCTCAGCTCTGAGGGCTGTCTGCTTGCTCTGTGAGCATGCAAAACTCTGGTCAAAGCCATTCAGTTGGGCAGGGACATATGAGACCTGAGAAACATGTGTCTTCATCTGAGATCCTACATATTGCCTTTCACAGTGATCTATTTGCTGCCAGTTGCATTGGGAAGAGAGACATCCCTAGTAGGATATAAATAAATGTGGACAAAATTTTATCAGCACAATCAGCTGATTTTTCAATCAAAAAATACTTTTTTATTTCTCTAAGAACTATGCTTTTAAAATTCTTCTGTAACATTCTTCAAAAATTATCTCCACAACAGAAAGGCTGTGGTTAAAAAGTTTCAGAGCTGTTATGGAGGAGAAAAATGCTAAGACAGAGCTCTATCTCACAACTGGTTCAGTGTTTTTTAGCACTTAGATGATGAACACCATGAAGTCTTAAATACCAGTGCTTAATTTCAGGACAAATTAGGTACCTGTCCAGAAATGAGTTTCATAAACACCTTTAAGGAACTAGGCTTTTGTGTCCAAACACAGATAAAATATGCCATCTAAACAGACAATGTGCTCTAAGTGGAGGTCTCCTCTGCTGAGGTGGGACTGACTTTCTCCCTTCCAGCTGAAATCATGCAGGACAATAACTTGAATCTACTTCATCAGAGTAAACAGAAGATGTGACTAGTCTCATGGGCTTATGCTTCCATTCTTAAAATCACAAAACTCAGGCATCAAGAAGGCTTCCAAACTCCTGAGTCAAAACCCAAATGGAATATTTACAGCTAGGTCAGATACCATTACATTTGACTAAATTAAAAAGCTTCTGTGACAGCTGTCTACTGTCAGTGCTTTTTCTTTACAAGTAATGCTGGAAGACTATAGGATTTGTGTCTAAACAATGTTAAACTATGGAATACATATTCAACTTCCCAAGTTTCTGTCCTACAGCCTGAGGGTTTAACCTAAACTCATCTTCTTCTAAAACATGCAAGTCCAGACACAAAAAGATCATATTATACTGTAGGTAAAGCTAATTTTTCCTCTGTTTTTGCTGTAAATTCAAAGGGAGTAGAAATCCCAATCTACCATTCTGCATTATCAACCTAGTATTTGATTTGGCAATATTTAAAGCTCATTTGCCTAATGATCTTACCAGTTCTGCGTTCTGTATCAGAGCATGAATTACAGAGCAATAATTCATACTCAGAAAACCCATTCAATCCTTGAACTTTTGGCATGGTGCCTCAAAGCTTGCTACCTTTGAAATATTGAACAGTAATTTACATGTTGATGTGTCTTGCTCTTTATTGTGAGTATTTTTTACTACAATTGGAATTGCAAGTGTTCCAAGATGAAGAATTTCAATAACCTGGATTGGCATATTCACTGTAAAGTCCAATGCACTTAGGAAACTCCCAATTTGTGCTTAATAGCTCTCCTCTACATACATACACAGAATGCTGTTTCAGGCTAGAATCTGAAAATAAAAAATTGTCAATCAGTCATTTTGAGTCATAATCTAAATTTTCACATAGGCTTTAAAAGATCTGTTGGGACTTCTGAGGGGGAAATACTGAAGGGTGAATTTTAGTAAACTTTACTGGTAGAAAAATATAGGTAGATTCGTACTATTATCTAAAAAAAACCCACTCTTTTTCTATTTCAGTACCGAGGAATAATATTTTAAAATTACTCTATAAAATGCCTCTATTGTTTCTTTACAAGGTCAGTCATGTCAAAATACTAATATATATAAATATACAATATTAAAGGAGGGTGTTATAATTTTAAATTCCTCTAGGTATTTTAAATTTTATCTTAAAATATTCCAAAGCTTTTCTCCTTACACAGGTATGTGTAAAGGACTTATACTGAATGGAAGTTAGCCTGGAGCATAGTCCTGAAGTGTACTTAGAGATAAAATTTTGATGTCAAGTGCTTAAATTCAGTACCTCAGCACAAACTGGGCTGAGGCTGAGCCCATTACAGGCTTTGTAACAGTCAGGACCATAGTAAAAGTAGTCATCTTGTTCCAACATCCAGTGCCTAGGCACTAGATTATTAAGTCATAATACATGCAACCTACATGAAGAAATTTCTAGAGTAGTCAAGAGCAGGTAACTTTGAATCGAAATGTCATAGCAAAAAAAAAAAATTCTTGCCATTTAAGATTTGTAATATTTACCCAGGTCTAACAGACTGCAACCACATTTCATTTAACTGAAGTTTGCCATAAGTGGAATTCTTTAGTCCGATGATTACTGGTGCTACTTAGATAAGCCCTGAGAAATTATAACACCAAAAAAGCATGTGGTACTCGGAGGTAACAGGTCACTTTGGTTGTACAAATGATGGTTAGCAATAAGTACCAGGTCTCTACTGAGTCTCATTCCATCCAGCAGAGCTCAGAGAGTGCTTTCCTTAGCAGCCTTCTGGGCCAAGTAAGAGATGTAAACAGAAACCGAGAGCACCTTCTCTCAAGTTAGTGATTTCCTGGTGCCATATGTCTGGGACAAAAGGCAGATTCAAATGATAATTTCTCCCTTCCAGCTCTCAAGGCAACAAAACAGCCGGGCAGTGAGTTGCTGGTGCCCACATGCTCCTTCTGCTGGCTCCTTGCCTCCTCCTCCTCCCCCACTCAGCCCTGCAACACCAGAGGTAAAATGTGGCAGGTTTCATTCTGGGGTTTTCTGAGCTCTTCCAGATCTGCAACATGACACATCATGTCTGTCTGATGCTCATGTACTGTTCTCCATAAGACTGGCTTAGAACAAAAGCCTATTATTTCATTTTGAGACTCGTGTCTTAGATCATCAGGAGATTGTGACATGCTTCAAGGTTCGACAAAACAAAGAATCAATTTGTTAGATAAATTAATGCTGGAACAGATCCCTTCAGTAGGAATCTCTCACTTTCATTTTAACACACAGCAAATAGACCTTCTTTCTGATAACTCTTGGTTGGCAATGGGAATGCAAGACTCATTAGGGTCACGAGGCAAAATGAATTCTGCCCTTGTAGTTCGAGGTGTTTCCTTTAGAAAGCTCCACAGAGCATTGATCCTTCAGCCAATTCCCCTTACTCTTCAGGCCATAAAATTACTCCATTGCCCTCCAACGACTTCAAAACAGTTGTAAAGATGAAAAACAATGTTTTGTACTGCCCAGGGCCCCTGCAGAAGCAGTGAATTTTCTCTTAGGAGCTTTTAGGAGCCAACAGACACCACACACAGTACAGAGGAAAGCAAACCAGGAGCTTTCCCCCATAATTTTTCCTTAGTCTCATACATAACAGTAATAAAAAGCAAAACCCTTCCTAACCTCATTTTAGCAGTCAATTTGAGTAGCTCAACAATCATTTCAAGGAAACTTTTTAACATTGGTTGCTTATGGGTTTTTTTCCATCTCTCTCCTCAATAGCATTCACATAATTGTCTCTAATGCATTCATTTATTGGGTTTCTCTTTGGCCTTTCTACTGATCAGTTAATGAAATGAATGCAAATGAAAACCAGACTTTAAACTGTGTCCAGTACCAGAATTAGAAACTTTGTCACATTTTACTTTCTACTGGTTTATTATCAGTGTGATAATTTTCTTATACAAGCCAATATGAATCAATCTTTACAGAAAAATCTCATGACCTAGTGAAGGGAATGCTTTAACAAAAGTTCACTTGTAACTCCTAGGGTCTCTTCCTTGCTTACAAGACAGACCAGTTCTCTCTTATGAGAACTCAGAAGAAAGGTCCAGGCAATTGGTTTCTGCTGTAGACTTGCCTTCAGTGGAAAGTATTCATTTAGTGGCCATGGTCAAGTTAAAGGTTACAGAGACCTGACCACAGGGATTTCTTGAGATCCAAGGAAAAAAGGCCTCTTATACTGTACAGCATCTGGAATGGGAAGGACAAAGTGAGTAGCAGAAAGTGGCTTCTTTACAGTTGCATTCATGTCTGAAGACTGGTTCTGCCCTGCAAATCACTCGCTTAAACATAGTCTTTCTCTCTCCCACAGTCCCACTGATGACAGCCAGGACCCTGGGGAAAAAGGCCTACTGCATTCACTTTTGCCAAGTACTCTTTTTTGTGCTCTTCTTTAACTGTGCAAGGTGTTTGGCTCTTCCCAATTGCTCATCCAAAGATATTTTCTAAGAAACCTTTCAGAAGTACATGCTTATTTCACATTTCTGCTGCTTCAGCAGCAAGAGTAATATATCCATATACAGGTACACACATATATATGAATTTATATATGTATGCACATATACATCTACGTAGACTTCAACACTAGGTTATTCTATTCAATAAACAAAAGGATATCACTGAGTTTTGCTCATGGTAATAGGAATGAGATTGGCAGTTTCCTAAGGACAAGCAAGAAATAAAGTCTCTGCTTGGGGCCATTGGCAGCCCCTTGACACATCTACATTACCACTATGTTTTTGTTGTAGCAGAGTCTGGCACAGAAGATCCTAAAAGAAACTGCAATGCTTTATTCATGTTCTATAGTATTTAAAATAATAAAATCAATGAATTCAAGAGCTGGGGAGAAATCAAAGCAGAAACCAAAGATATACTTTAATTAAGCAACAATATCATTGCTTAGAGGTAATCCTGAAAACACTTCCATCTTTCAAGAAAAAAATGTCTCTAGAAAAAAAACATTGTGGCTCTTTAATTATTTTGTATGTGATTCTGTAAAGCAGCAATAATATTCAGAAAAATGATTCCCTAATCATGCACAGGTCTGTCATCCATTAATAGTTTCCAAAACTTACCAAGCTATTATGATACAGAAAATGAAGTCATTAGTTATCTCACAAGTCCTGGTTCAGACCATGTCTGCCTAAGATCTCATGCTTCATGGCAGCATACATGTAGAAAATCAATTTTGCACCTAGAAAATAGAGCATTCAGAAGACCATGTGATCACAAGTAGTCAGAGCTAAAAATGCTAAATGTTTATGTAGGAAAAGAAAAGGCTTACATTTCAGAGAAAAAAAAATCATGGCAGACTCAAACTTTATCAGACATGCAGTCATTTACATTTTCAGTCACTAATTCAATTTCTAAACAATTATCAGCATATACTTTCAAGCTATCTAGTTTAAAATTGGAATATACAGTGCTACCAGTGAGAACTGCAAAGTAATAATCAATAATAACGTAACAAGAAATATATCCTAATGTTATCAGCACCATACAGCTGATCATGTGCCCAAAATGGGATATTTTTCCTCCTCTGAAGTGTCAGGTTCAATGTACACATTTCAGGCAACACATGAAAAACTCTTTTGGGAAACAATCAAGCGTTTGTGTTCTTTACTGAACTTAATAATAGTATTTCAGGTAAAAAGTTCATGTTTTACAGTGCCTGAGTGTGGTGTGCAATGAGTTTCAGTGTGGACCTATCAATGGGCTTTCAGTTTTTCCTGAATTTTGCTGTACTTCCCAGTAGGAAGAGAACTGGATGTTGGGAGCCTGGGAGGGTCGTATGTTTCTTCAAGAAATGAGGAAAGATGCTTGACATATAAAACCAGGGGAGTTTCTCCAATTATGTCATTGTGATCACAGCATTTAAACCCTTGGAAATCAGAAAACACATTCCCCTAGGCTGTGAATGAGCACAGAGGACATCCAGACCAGGATGAAAGTAAGGAGTGAGGTCTGATGCAGGCTGGGAAAGGGGCATAAACATTAGTAAAAGAGCATAAGCACCAGTGAAAAAGGCTGGAAGATGAAAAAGGTTGCTGGAATATCTGAAGGCAGGACGTGTAGCATTGCAAGAGAGTAAAGTAACATTGTCAGCAAATCCCTGCTCAGTGAGAGGAAGAATCCAGAAAATGCAGGAAATTGCAGGAAATTACAGAAAGGGGCAAATTTTAATAGAAAGATGGTGGGTAAATTTGATATTTTTACATATCTATGCTAGAAGAAATCTTAATATTTGCAAAAAAAAATGCTATAAGTACACATGAAGGAGACAGGAAAGTAGACAGAAGAGGTCAATTTTCAAATAGACCACTTACCACTATGAGTAACTAAAAGTTTTCTACAAGTGATAGCAAGAGAACAAATGTCAGTTCTGTGAATGGTTTCTGACATATTCAGCCATACCAAAATGAAGACAGAATAAAACAAACAACAACAACAAAAAAGAAATAAGATCAGACTGTATTATGCCCCTCTCTAAACCTCAGATGAAGACAGAAGTGCAGCATTATTTATTTTTTAACACAGGAACAAGATGCCAGTTCTTCAGCAGCAATAATGTAGTATTAACCTAAGCTACAAGAGTCTTGTGCCTTGGTACATATACAGAACACAGGCTTCTGTCTGTGAGTAGTCAATGAGCTAAAAGGTGGAAAACATGCATTTCTGCAGGCATGCAACCCCACTTTCCTGAGAGGCATCTAGCCTGGACTATAACTGGAGGGAGGGAAGATAATACAATTCAGTTAGTTTATTGCTCTGCTCCAGGATGGCAATTCATGCAATTGCAATTCAAGCTAGGGTAGAAAAATATAAACCAAGTACCATACAAATTAATTTCCTTCTGAAAAAGGTATGATAAAATACATGGGTTTCCTTACACTGAAAGTGAAGAGGAATTTATGTTATAGTTATGTGTTGTGCATAATAGTAATGATCAATTTTCCTTTTGCTATCTCAAAAAGGCAAGTTTTGTCACATCAGGTTGCAATGCAGAAGAACAAATACAGAAAGAGTTAATTGGGAAGTGCCTCCTGTGCCCATAGATACTGTCTGCTCTGATAGCAAAGGCTTTGCAGTGAAAGAAGCCAGAGTAACCTACTGGAACAGGAAGAGGCTGGTAGCAATTAATGGGGAAGTTTGTTTCTGCTCTGCAGAAAGGCAATTGTCTAGTTAATCCCTTTCCTGCGGGGACTAACAATGACCTGCGCTCAGCAACACTAGGCTGTTGTGTGACACTTTGCCTTCTGTGGGTTGAGAGCCAGCCAAATACCTCGCACAGCTCAGCTCACAACCATACTATTTTAAGACTTCCTCCTCCATAGAATTCCTTTGGTCCTGCTCATTAGATGCCCACTTAAAATATACTTAGAGCAAAGGCAGTTCCACGTTTGCTACTACGTACTATGCTTTTTCTTCAGCTGCTTTTTTTCCACTGCTGTGGTTCAGGGCAAGGGCTGAATTTCTACCTGTATTAAATAAGCAGCAGGTACTAGAGATGCTGTGTTTTGTTATAGGATAATGAACTCTAGCTCCAAACCAAGAGAAAGCTGAAAAGTCACATTTGATTTTGTAGTTCAGCAAGTATTTGGACTTCTTTTGACAGTTTTCTACATTTCACACTTAGTCATTCATGCCACCAAGATTAAATTATATGAATTAAAAACTGTTTGGCAATCTTCCATTGTGTGGAGCTCTGTGGCAGGGCGTCGTTTAAGAAGCTTACTGTCGGACCAGTGCCATGATATGCAGACATGCCTGACAGCTGAATTCAGGCTTTTTCATGTTGTGGCTTATATTTTAATTACTTTGAAGAGTACAGTACTAAAAAGGAAATGCCAGATAGACTGTATCATGGCAGCCAGGGGAATATTGCAAAGCATCAGAACCTTCTGAGGTGAAACAACAATTAATGTGGGGAATGTTGGGTGGAGGAAAGGTTTAGGGTTTATAACAAATTCGGTAATAAAAAAAAAGTGTAAACAGCCCCTACTGCATGATCATTGCATTAGAAAATATTGTTTTACCAGAAATCCAAAGGCAAAATTTCTATCGTAATTTCCATAGCATAAATGATTAGGCAAATTGCTAGCAATTTCTTCAAAGACCAAAACTTAAAAATTCACCATAAGAGATGAAAAAATTTGTGACTGTCCTTTGTTAATGCTAAATTATAGGAATACACCACAACCAGTCAGTTAAAAACTGATACTTTTTTCACTTAGCAAAACACTAATTTAGCATTTTGAAAATACAGTGAGGAAAAACTTGACCAGCTCATGTAGAGAAAAGAATCAAGGAAGAATGAAGAGCTGACTGAAAATATTGCACAGACAAGATAGATGATATGCACAGGAAGGTACTCTTGTTTAGAAAGCTGAATATACAAAAAACTAATAGTGATATGCTTTCTTTTCTACTCAGATAATACCTGCACAAATGAACCATGCTTATTTCTCCATCAGATGCTTTGCTTCGACCTGTATGAGAAGAGTGCTCCATTATTTCCACCATTTGTACCACCCAACGTGGTACAAAATACAATACAGTCTGAGTTTCACAAGTCATGAGCCATTCACTGCCCTTGATCAGGGTAAGGAACTCCCATTGGTGTCAGGGAGAAATGCGAGAACTAGAAAGCCCTCAAAAATAACCTGCAGACCAATCCTGCAGCAGCAGGAAATGGAGTAGATGAATGAATATGTCTGTTCCATCTCTAATTTCTATGATTAAAGTATGTGATCAAAGGCAGCACAAGGCTCTAAGTATTACCACATTCAAAGAAGGAACCATGTCCAAGGACTAACACATTTCAGTAAGTGAGAGGCAAATGCCTTAGAAATTCCTCCAGTCAACGGCTCCAGTTCTCTTGAATTTTGCCAGGTTATTCTTCTATGTAGAGGAAATCAAAGCTTGTTGTATAGACCTTTTAATACTTGACAGAGACTATATCAGGTCTGCCTCCACCAATGCTATTTTTAGAAAAGGGGAATGTAATTTGTATCTCTCTGAAAAGAATTCTACTAAAGTTGAATCCAGACAAAGGTACTTACTGTTTTAATTATCACTTGTGAAAAAATCTGATATAATGAAAGTTCAAAGTAAAATAAAGGCTCTTAGGGGGAGAAGCAGATATATTATTCACGTAAGAAACACATATGATTAGATCCTGGTTCTTCAGTTAGAAATGTGTGAAGCAATGAGCTATGTGGGAATGAGTGTCTACCTGCATCTTTTCCACTAACTTTTCAACAGTCCAGAGGATCAAGGCCTGGCTTGAGTTCTGAGGCAACACCATGACATAGTGCACCCTTCAGCAGACTCCTGTGCCTGGATGTCAGAAAGCAAAGAGTGATTCAGGACACCTACAAGGGTTTCCAGATCCTCAGTCTTGCACAATCCTTCAAGTCAAGATTACATTCAGGCTATGTTGCAGAGGAATATGATTTTATCAGCGCCTCGTTTATCCCAGATTTTTTGTTGGGACATGGTAATGTGTGTTCTGCTGGAAGGATCATAACCATGAAGCCAGACTCTAGAATGGACATTTAAATCCATCTATGCACATAGATCCAAATGCATCTTAGATGTCTGCAGTTTTGAGTTTCTGTGGAATTTGCAGGTAGGTAGCTTGTGTTGTTGATACTGCCACAAATTACTACTTGGAGTATTCACAGAATGGGAAAGGACCACAGAAAGGAAGGGTTGGTGTGGCATGGACTTTTCCTTCTACTTTCAGATGTCACTGTGAAGTTTATCTCCCTAGAAGCCCACTAAATATTTACTCTTTCTTGTCTCAAGACTCTAGAGGCCTATTTAAATCCACAGGTTTCTGTCAGGATATGCAGCAATATAGAATCACTGACTTAACAATCCACTCATGATGAAATAAGAATAAATTTCTGCGAGGATGTGCATTTTTTCCATACCTAGAATTTTGTCTGTGTTTCCAAGAGTGCATGTTCCCTTTTACCTTCATAAGTCTTTCCCTGACACTTTGTAGCTTGCTAACACATGGCATGGTACACCCTTTTGCAAGGAAGAGGGTAACAATAATATATGTTTATAGTAGTACACTTCTATTAACAAAATATTCATGTCTGCTAACACCATAAATGTGCTTGTAACTGTTCAACTGAGGTCCAGAAGAGTAAGCATATTGCGATGAAATTTATGCTTTTGGGGTCATTCTGGAATGACTAGTTTATTTAGACATACAAATGATGTTTTCAATAAAAATTAGTAGAAGAAGGAATCTGTTTCACCAATTTACAAGAGGCAGGGTCTTTGTTGTGCTCTTGTTTTAGGGGTCCTGTTCGCTATCCATATACTGTCCATGTTACAGTTTATACAAATTTTGTACAAAAATCCTTCCTTCTTGTAAAGTGTTTGGGATGACCACCCAACCAGCTAGCATAAATTATAAATTGTGCCAAAGCCACACTCAAACAGAATGAATGACAGGATAACTCTCTGCTTCAGAGGGTTCCTCTTCTCCTTCCTTCTCTTTCTCCTCCCTTCTTTCAGTCCCTGCACACTTTTCAGCAAATCACTGAATTGTCTCCACTGGCTTTCCTACTGCCATGGTTTTATTATGCTTACAACCATTCTGTGTTCTAGTGCTTGATTATACACAGAGACTCAGATTAAATACATTGATAACGATCACCCTTGAAGGTATAACTAGGCACAAAGCAAATTGTTTTTTCATGCACATTTTAATAGCTGCTTCATTTTATATGGCACATTCTTGGCTCCCGAAGGCGATCAGAGAAGGGCTCTTACTCCGAGGAGGGAGCGCACACTGTAGCGTCACGCAGTACACTCCAGTGAGTGAACAAGTTCTAACAATAGCATGGCAGAGCCAGGGCTGTTAAAAACGGCTTCTAATTTTACTCAACTGGAACAATACTGTTCAGATCTTTATTTTTATCCTTCTTTACTCTGGGGACAAGGTGTTAACTCGTTGGAAGGGTATGGCCCTTCAAGTTTGCACCGCAAAACAACCACAAGACAATTGCTCTTTCTGTTTGTCTCTCTTTACCATGAGTTACTCAAATCTTCAATTAACTAAACAGAGAAGTGGCAATCATGTCACTGTGAGACACTGGAGACTTGCAGTCAATAATCCCCAGGAAGCAACCAGACAACTTTGGCAACTAAGTCCTAACACAAGATTGCATGTCATTTTCCAAACAGATATTTCAGATTCTTCAGGATGCTGTTTCTGGATATATTTTGGCTCTAACTTCACTGATTTTTACAATCTTCATAGTTTCTATTCCATAAATAAAAATATCATGTTTATTAGATATCTTTTTCTTTCAGGAGTTTAAATATCGTTTCACTTCTGTTTATTCTAACAGATATTGACCGACCTTTTTCAAATGTACTGTATAGACTTGGCATGACCATTTTCATCTATTTATAAAACAGAAAAAGTAATCAGAAATTCTATAAATATAAGAACAGACTTTGTATAAGATATGATAGCTTAGAAAACCAAGACTCATCCTAGAAGAGAAGAATATTTCACTTATATCTACTGTCAGTTCTAGGGGACACTTGTGATAGAAAAGCATTGATGATACAGCAAAACTTAATGGTAAATAGTAAAGTATCACTGTAGTTCAACTATGGAAAGAATTGTAACAAGGTAAATGAAAATATCTTGACAGTGAAGCTAGTTTAGCCAAAAAAAGGGGGAATTTTGCATGTTTTTTTAATTAAAATTGAGTGGGAAAACTTAGAAATTAAAATGAATGGCTATTAGAAAATATTTTAAATACTAAAATGAAATGCTTCTTTGGTGTCAACTTTTATGATTGTCAGCTGACACTTCTAAGATGTCAAATATTTGTCCTTATATTACCTGGGAAGTAATCCCCTTTTCCTGCTGAGGTTTTGTAACTGAAATAACACTCAGAAAATAAATATTACAAAACTTAAATCTTGTGGATTTAAAAAAAAATGATTTTGATTCTATTTCCAGCCATTTCCATATGAGTATCATGGTGTCAATTTAGCGCTTTTAGCTTTACGAATATCTACCAGCACAGGAGAGCACTGGAGAAAATGTTCATTTTCAAGAATAATGGAAGTTTCTGCTTTGGTCTCGTGTGAAATATTGTCAAACTCGAGCTGCAGTTAAGATTATTCCCATTCAAAAATCAATGAACTTGCATTTTAACTCCTATTTCCTTGAGTATCTGAGCTGTCACCCTTGTGTGTGAACTTCCCCCTTAGCTTCCAGTTTGCCTCTACCTCTCTTTGCATGGAAAACTTGTGTGGCCTGTGTTTCCTCTGGGGTCTTCCAGGTGTTCCTTCTGATCTATCATGTTTTGCAAGAGCAACCTGTTTATTAGTCTCTTTCTCTTCATTGCAGAAGTGACCTAATTTGGTCAATCAGTGAAAGCAGAGTAGAAGAGAATTAAATAGAGCAACCACCCAGTATTTTGTGTCCTCCAGGTCATGGATGTCTTGTTCTTGGTAACTGCTGCCAATTTCCCAGAGGGAAAACGAATACATGCAGTATGACAAAGTAGACATCCTTTTTCACATATCTCAATCTGATACCAAATAGGGATATAACTTCTTTCCATTGTGCAGCTTCTTATAATGACAAACCAGTTGCTTTCTAGTGTTTCTACAATCCTTTGTCAGTCTGTCCTGTCCTCTGTCCCCACTGAAGTCATGTGGCTAGAAGAGTATCTCTGATCAGAGAATCCTTTCTTTCCCTTTGCTTTCTGCCTTGCCCATGTGATCCAAGAAAATTGAAATAACTTAACAACCACAGCAAAACAGATTGTGGTCTCCTTTGGAGACCGTTTTTTTTCAATATTTGTAATTCTAGTTAAATGACCAGCCATTAAAAGAAGTAGTATGTAAAAGGATTAAAGCAATTGGAAGAAGAATGTTCCAGAGAAGTTAGGAAAATGTGTCAGTGCAAATGTCCAGGTTTTATAGACCTCTTCCATCCCTGCCAAACCATCTACAAATGTGTGAATGGGCCTGGTCAAATGAAGGATATTAGTGTGCAAAATAAAAAGTACTCTATTTTTTTTCTCATAACAAGTCTGCAGCGTCTATTGTTCTAAATGCACTGCGGCTCTGCCCTAAGCTTTTCTGTGTCATTCATTGTCAGACTCATTCAATAAGCCTAAGGTCATAAGACTTCACAGATCAGGCTTAAAATGAGGCTTGAAAGTTCAAAACTAGCATCCTGCTTGTCTGTTCTAACAGAGAAGGTGAAAATTAAATGGGCATGGAAACTGAATTTCCTCTCATGCCTAGAAGCTTGCTACAGGCAGGCCAGATGTAGCTGTATTGCTGCTAACCATGCTCTTTCTCTTATGTGCTTGAAGGCTTGAATCAGTGGTCACTACAGCAGTTTTCAGAAATAGTAACCTACTTTGAGAGTAAATGTAGTTTTTATAAATTTTCAGGAAAATTGGAAGGAATCTCACACTGTTTTTTGATTTGGCACATCATTACACTGTAGGGAAGCTGCAGTGGATGGACACTGAAGTCCATCTTTTGCAGACAAAAGTTATGAGACTGACTCGAAATGATCACACAGAGTGGCTGAAGCTCTAATGAAGGATTTAGAAGAGGAGCCAAACAGACATGTAATATTCACTGAATGGCATCTACAGCTACTTGCTGTAATGATTTTCCAACCATAACAAGTCAAAGTTCAGAAGAGGAAAAACATTCATAACCAGCATCCAGAAAAATGGAAAGTTCATACTCGTCTGTCTCCATTTTCCTGAGTCAATCTCATCCCTGTGCTTCTGCTTTCTCAATTAAGATGATTGCCATGAGATGGAAGCATTTCATGTATTGGTGATGTAAATCAGGAGGATGGCAATCAACAGAGGCATGAAGAAATTAAGTGGTTGTTAGTTTAGAGCTAGCTTTGAGATATGGTTCTAATTCAGCTAAGACGATCAGCACAGTGGATTATAGGTGAGTGTAGTGTTTAAATCAACACAATGTGCTGGCATCTAGCTTCTTAAACTAAAAATTGTGGCTCAGAGTTGATTCACAAAATCCTCGACCTATTGACTTCTGAGCTTCTTCTGAGGTGCATTTACCTTACAAGAGATTTAAAGTATTGTAAAATGAAAGAAGAGCCAGATGAGATCCAGAAGTCTGATTTTTTTCGCTACTGTTTCTCCATTATGGTTGTTTTCCTTAACACAATAATTCTAAAAATAGGCTAAGGTTTAATATTTATATTACAATTTGTTTATGAGAAGGTGATGTCTGATTGATATTTGAGCCACAAGAAATTACAAAATTAATAACAAAAATGCAGTAGAGCTTTGAAATGAAAAAACCCACAGGCCCCACTCCTTTTTCATAAGTTGATTCTCTGTAAACATCCCTATTTTCTTTTTTTTCTTAGTATAATTTTTACTTTTCCCACCCAGGCAGATTACTTTCCATAGCCCAGTATGACATTACTTCTTCCAAGAAAATGTAAGTTTGAAAAATGAGACATTGTCATTACAAATTTATCAAGAACAATGTTCCAGGGAGCATCTGCAAATTTGATGCAGGGAAAAATGATCATTTCCTCTCGAAATGGCAATATCCTGAATCTGTTCTGTGAAAATTCACTCCTTTTCACTGATGTTTTCTAGGTAGTAAAATTAGACCTCAGTCTGCCAATGTCAGGATGTATCATTGCATCTGTCAATGGCATTAGAAGGCAATGTGAATATCCAGAACAGTCAGCAGAAAACCATGTGCAACTTGATAGCAGTGGCATGGCAGAGAACAAGGAACTGTCTACAGACCCAAAAACACTTTCAGTGAAATGCCATTTGTTGTCTCCAGTAGCCTTGTCTTCTCTCCTCTCTGCTTTACATGCAGCAGTTACTCCAAAAAATGCAGTAAAACAATCAAAATCAGTCTCAAAATCAGTCTGAGAAGAGAATCAGACCTTAGTCTCCAAAAGTAGGTCAAGGACTCTGTTTGTCAATACAGGAGAATGTTGGAGCTGGCAGCACATAAGCAGCAAACGGGCACAACCAGCCAGTGATACCAGCCAGTGGCACACAGCCATTCCCCAAAAGAAAGGTACTTTCAGAGTCTGGGCCCCAGAAGAGGAAATTAGCAGCCATATCTCTGGACACTCAAAATAAATCTTCTTCATTAGATTGCACTTTATATGCACTTGATTTTTCACTGGAGTTAAATTTCCATTACCTTATTTTCCTTGCAGACTGAGGAAGAAAATACAAATTGAGTATTTTGGCACTTTAAAAGAAAAAGTAGTGAATATGTAGCCTGAAGGAGCTCAGGGGGTTGATTTCTGTTCCCTCCAGTAGGTATAAGAAAAACAAAATAATGGAAGCTTGACTCAAGTAAGTGAATAAATTAATTTACAAGGGATAAGCTAATTTGTGTATTGGACTGTCTGCAATTATGAATGTTTATAAACTAGTCTGTCTGGCTTTTGGAGGGGAAGAGTGCAGGAATCCCTGGAGCAATGCAGCTCAAACAGAATTATCAGTAAAAATTTTTTAAAAAGAAGTCCAGGTAGAATGCTAAAGAATACAAAACTTCCAGTGCTCCTGGTGGATTTAACATGGCCTGAAGTGAGCAAGCCTTACATGCAAAGTGGCCTATGGACTCTCAGGATCCACTAGCATGAGTAAGGGGATAACAGGAATGACTGGGTGCTCTGTCCTGCTGAGATAAAAAACAGGTGGTCAAAGCCCAATCCAGCAGCAGAGGAAAGCATGTGAGTACACTTACTGACTTCAAAGGCACAGCCCACATGTTTAATGTTAAGGATGTGCTAAAGTCTTTTGCTAAACTGGAGCTCATGAGATTTCAGAGATCTTCACTCCCAATGACTTTGGGGTAACCTGTTAAGTCTGTATTTCCCCAAAGGATAGCATTGAGATTTTTTTCCTGCTGTTTTGGTAAAAAAATTAAGGATATCTTAGAAAATGTTTTCCTTTGGAAAGTCATCCAATCAGTCTTATGAGGGAACTTTCCCACTAACAGTCTTTTAAAAAAATTAGGAAAAAACCAAAACACTAAAATATTTATTTCTGTGCTGCCAGTATGTTACAGATAGGTTCATTAATGTCTATATCTCATATGCTGAGCCTTAGAGATGCTGGATTCAGTAGTGCAATGAACAGCTATAGCAGACATAGCTTTTTAATCTCTTCCCTTCAAGGTATTTTTAAGAAGCTCATAATTTGTATAGGCTCTGTACACACAGCACTGTGCAAGTCTATTTGAGTGCACAACCACTTTTGTACATGCAAGCCACACAGTTGCACAAACCAGAAGATAGATGCCCAAGTGGTCATTTGTACCTATAAATATCCCAATTACAGACCAGCCTTGGCCAGAATACCTACAGCTTAGCATATTTGAATGCAAATCTTGGTATTCCTTTTTTTAAGATACAGGAATGTAGGATAAAAAGGGAAATTCTGGAGCTGTGAATCTATCTCCTGCAAATTTAGAAAATGTTGTCCCATCCTGAGTTGATTGAGCTTCTTACTGAACTAGGTACAACTCTTTTTTACCCCTCCTATTCCTTGTTAATAAGAAATTAATTTTAATTTTCCAGTCTGAATGTATTCATGTTCAGTTTTTGAACAGTTACTTTTGAACCTTAATCAGCTCTTCTGACTTCCTCAGGCTTCCTGCTTTCATGTGTGTGTATACTGAGAAAAAATTCATTTCTCTCCCCTCTCAATCTTTTCCTCTTTATGAACTAATTGGATTCATATTTCTTCATCTGTGCAGGCACAGCCCTTAGACAGGTGTGGTGCTCAGACTGCATCACCCGAGGAACAATTCAAGCTGGCAGATGATTTAGTGACACACCTGTGAGTCAACAGTTCTGCCCAGTCTTCCCTGAGCCCAAAGTTCGTAGTCATCTGTCTTATGCTCTTTCCAGCAGTCCTTGGCTCCTGGCTGTTTAAAGTACTACATTATAACTAGTAGAAAAAATAGGCCTGTAAGACAAAGATTTCATCTAAAAAGAGAATCCGGCTTTTAGAAATTGGATTATAATTTATTTTAACAATGCAATTTCTGCTCTCCAGTATGAACAGAGCACTTCACAGTGTTTCCCTGGGCTGTTGTCAGACAGTAGTCTCCTGCTGCTGCCAGCACTTTGCACTATGCACACTGTTCCACGTATGCCTTTCATGTCTGGCCACTGAGTATGTTTCCTGGCTCAGCTCTAGAAGACCTACATTTTCATCTAAGCTTTCATGCCTACCCGAAATCCAACAGTATGATTGCTTGGCCCCCTGCACTCAGGATCATGTGCTGCACACCACGGTCACTACTCACCAAACAAAAAGTAACATCCTGTGGTCTTTTATTATGAAGTGATTAATGCTGGAGTATGAGTCATTTTGGTGTTCCTAGCGCATTTGTTTCAGCTGCCTGAAGTGTCTCATGAGGGATGGAAAGGTACTGTAGCATACTTGGGGATTTTGTTTTCTCTTCCAGGGCCCCAGATACTTTATATTCACAATAGGATATACTGCATATGTGCCTGTCAGCCCTCAAAATGCTCATGTGCCTTACTCTTTCCTTCATGATCTATGTAGTTTCAACCACTACACTGGATAGGTGTTTTAATGTATTTAGTATTGCACATTGCTTTCTAGTGGATTTGTTGAGATCACACATTCATGTTCCACCCAAATGTAAAGTAATTTGGTTTCTGTATTACAAAATCTCAGTAATTTCATCCTTTTCAGTACTAAGATACCTCTTTCCCTGTGTATCAGAGCTCTGGTGACAATTGCTGTAGTCTGTTTCCTTTGCTTCTTACAGCCCACCTTCTAAAATCCCTCAAGGTGTATCCATACAACATCTTACCTTGCTCTTCAGTTCTGAGTTGCCTAAATTCATCTTGTGCCCACATAAGCAAACACCTTTGTTTTTCCAATGCCAGAGATAAGCATTTGAAAGTCTAGCCCTCCAGGAATACTGGCCAGCCTTCAATGCCACAGTCCAAGCCTTCCCTCCTTCCAGTGCCAGGTGCACTTAAAAATTAATCAAGATACAAATCCTCAACAAGGGCATCATCACCAGGCTTTGTTCGTGTGTGAGCCAGTCAGACAGACACATCTGCTTTTAATTTACACCTGCCCAGTCCGCCTTATCCCCAGTCTGGGTTGGCACAGAAGAAAAACCAAACAGCTTTATATTATCTGAAACAATCGTGTTGATACTTTTTTTTTCCCCTAAAGACTTCCTACTTTTATAGATATGATATATATTTGATATCTTCTAAATTAAAAAAAAAAGAAAACTTTTAATTTACTGCAGACATCTACAGGAGAGGGAAGCAGACAGTTGAAACTAGGTTATCCCTTGGACAGGTTTTGCGTTGGCCATAAATTTGTGGTGCAGGGTCCAAAGGAACAATTACAGTTGCTTAAAGGTGTGCTTATGCAGACATAGTCACCATAGTTCCAGGGCTGCTTTGCTTGATAGTACTCTGAAGCCTGATATATCACTTACATTTTTCTTTACTCCTTCAAATGCCTGTTTGTTGGTATCTCACCATACGCCCACTATGTGCTAACTGTCTCAAGAGTTCACAGGCTTCTGATAAGCATGTGCAGAATCTAGAAAGATAAGTTAGGCATCCCTATAAATCACTGAACTTCTTCCCACCCTTTAGTTCCTAAACACTCTACATTTTTCAGAGTGCAGCTGGAGTCTCTCAAAAGTCAACAGATGTCTAGGATCAGAAGCACGAGTTTTCTGACTGGTTCTGTGCTTGTTTCAACAGGTGTATTGTTACCTCTTCGTTGCAGGACTGACAGTTCCTTCTGCCCAGTGTTCCCTGAAGCTAAAGAAATTCTCTGTATGCTCACTGTCTACATGTCCAATGTGCTTCTGTCTCCAGCTCACCATGAAGCAGCCTACACCTCCTCCAATATAAGCTTTGTTTGACTTTGCATGTTGGGTGAAAGCCAGGGTGACTCTACTTCCTTTTTCACACTGAGGATATTTTGGTGCTAAACTGGAGCACAGTCCAACAAAGATTTGTAGTTCCCTAACTTTCTACATGGGAAGCTCCACGTCATTCTTGTGTGACAGCTAATTGAAACTTTAATTTTTCTAATTATGATTATTGCCTAAGATCAAGCCATGAGCATTCACACATAAATAGTGCCATAATTCCCCCTAGAACAGTGTCCCTGCTCTAGCTCAGTGCTACTAATCTCTCCAATGCCTTGTTTCATTAATTTTTGATGGCCTATCTCTATCTATGGACTCAAGCTATTTTCATTGTAAGCCACTTGGACTTGGCCACATTTTTGAAGTCTAATTTACTGTAACCACTGGGATTATATTGGGCCTGGCTATATAGCTTTGTTTGATTTCAAGACCTAGTGTCTACTTTATTACCAACCTCAGGGTATCCCAGTAGGCAATAATACAAAAAAGACCATGTTCTTTAAGTGGTCCTTTTTTAACAGGGCTGGTATCAAAGATACTGCACTTGCAACCCAAGTTGCCTGGGCAAAGGCTGATTTCTTCATGCTCCTCTCAAGCTCTTCTTCCTTATAGCCTGTATTCCTTAGACTGGGGATTAGGGAGAAATTATTTACAGCAAGACTGGTCAAACACTGGAACAGGCTTCCTAGGGAGGTGATTGATGCCCAAGTCTATCAGTGTTTGAGAGGCATTTGGACAACATTCTTAATTACATACTTCAGCTTTTGGTCAGCCCTGAAGTGCTCTAGCAGCTGGACCAGATGATCATTGTAGGTCCCTTCCAACTGAAATATTCTATTCTATTCTATTCTGTTCTATTCTATTCAATTCCCTTTCTTCATGTTCAGTGTAGGTTGCTGCAGGAAGAAAACCACCACTTTAGCTATTCTCTCACCCACTTTCCTCTGGGCTAAGAGCAGTCAGGCACAAAGCCTTAACTATTCTTTCCCCCCAGGTTCTGAGCTGCTCAGGTAACCTGCAAAGAGGAAAGGGATCCTTGCTCAACTCCACTCAGACGTAGTTCAAGTCAATCTAGAAAGAGCTCCTTAGGTACCACCCTTTAAAGAAAATCACAGAACATCCATTGCTGAAGAAAGACATCTGCATCCTCTGGATTATGTAAAACAAACATCTGGCAGCCATGGCTTCCTCTTAGCTTTGCTGTTGTATGTAGTAAATGGAAGTCTCAGCTCCCACAACTGTCATTTGGCTTCAGCAAGCACTATGACTCCCCTTTTGTGAGAAATGAAGAATAATCTGGCTAAATCCCAGTTTCAGAGCTAGCAAACACCAAAGGTCCAGTCCCTCCTGCTGTTGTTAAAAGCTGGCTTCCCACTTCCAGGGATTAACAAACTATGCAGACATTCTTAGGAACAGAAAAATCAGCAGACTTCTGCTTTGCAAGCTTCATCAGAAATGAGTAATGCTGCTCCCCATTTCACTGCCATAACCAGCAATTTTCAAAGCCCTGGAGCAACAGTGATATTAATATTAAGCAAACTTTTGAGTCTCATCTTTTGAATTTTGATGCATCTGAAGTGGAGTCTTCAACAAACCCTGGCCTAAATTATTTCTAAGCAAATAAATATTCAAACATCCTATAATAATAAGCTAATTCCAGAGAGCTAGCACCCAATAAAAGCAATGAAAAAGGCATTGCAAGAGCTTTCTGGAGTCCCAGCACTCTCAGGGAAGAACATGGCCCTGCTTCACTCTGTATTCCCGTAATCATTCCCATACCAGAGGTCCCTGCTGGGTCTGTAACAATGCACACTGTACATACTGCCCTGCCATTGTCTCTTTTGCCTTTGCCTAAGGAAAATACACTGATTCTGCTGACAGTAAAGGCTCTGTAGCCACAGAGATGAAAACTAGATTTTTCTCCAACACAAACAAAACTAAGTTAAAAGGGAGAGAAAACACACAGGGGAACAGTGTCTGTATCTCAGTAGAGCTATATCCTTTCTCACATCAACTCTGTTCTGAGAGATGAAAATATGGGTAACACAGGCAATGACTACAGACTCCTTTTTAAAAGGGGGGCTGCAGAGATCCTCTGAGAGTTTCTTTCCTGCTTTATGTGTAAAACCCCAAAATAAAACGTATATCTTTACTTTTCACAAGAGAAGAATCTTATCTATCTTATTACTTCAGGTTCCTTCAAGCCTCAAGAGGAAAAAGCTTTCTGGTTTCATAATTAGCAGCATTCAGGCAGAAAGTGGTTATGGAGTGACCTGTGAATTGCGTACAATCATTTGTACCATTTTGAGACCTCTCAATAATTGGTTATGGCTTCAAGAATCCATCTTCTACTAAAGCAGCTGTCTCTGCTGATCACTAAATTTTCCACCTTAAAGCAGTCTTTCTGTATTTTTCCTACAAATCCAGGTACACCCTGTAGTATTTTATAGGGACTATCAAGTTAGTATAACTACAGTAAGAGTGAGAAGATTTGGGTTTTCTACCTCCCCCAAAGAACACATCCACCTCCCCCCTCTAGACTTCAAGAATTTTTTTATCAATATATTTATTTTATTGGTCACATTTATATGCCTGCATAGTTAATGGTGGCAGAACGAACAGAACTGTGGTCCAATCTGCTACTAGCAAAGAGTAGAATAAGTCAGATGCAGCAGCTGAGGCAGTTGGTAGGGTGATTAGTGGAGGTAGAACTGGGTTTGCTTATTATACAAGTTTGCCTTTGACATTTCTCAGTGCACAGTCTGTCTCTTAAGATCAAAATTTGGTGATCTACTGCAACAATGACAATAAAGACGCTGTTACTGCTGTTAAATCAATGGGTTTTACACTGTATGTACAGTACAAAATACATGCATGAGCCTGGCAGCTGCTAAACTCATTGATATATAACACCAGTCCCAAAATAGTGATATTTCACTTCTGGAGTTTTATAAATTGTTAAAGAAATAAAATCTGCCTTTGGGAAATAATGTTTCTCTATGTATCATCGAATCCTTTCCCTTCCTCCTCCCCTCCCTCCGAGATTAAAACAAATAGTGCTGAAGCTATAAATCATCCCTATTGGCACTGGAAAGCCCTCAGAGATGTTCTTTTTGTGCCATTTCAGTAGACAGAAAGTCTAATGTACAGAGAGGTGATGTTGCTTTTTTTTTTTGGTAAGTATAGAGTCAGAAAAACATATCCCTCCTTGATCTCTTCAATGTACATCAATATTTCTTCAGTTATATTAAAGTCGTTGCACACACTCTAAGTGGTTTCAGTGAAAATCACTGGGAAATGGAGCATGCCTGGGAATTTTTACTGTCATTGTCTCATGTAGAGAGGTGCATCTTGAAACACCATTTAAACACTGTAGGCAATGCCAGTAACAGGACTTAGTCAGCCACTCTGTCCTGAAATAAATATGGTTTTGAAAACTCATTTACAGAAATTCAACCTCCATTGCTTGTTTTTCACCGAGTACAGTCTCCCATTCTATAACTGGATAAGTAATGATCCAAAAATTGGATTTGTATGATGAAAATTCAAGTTGAGAATTTCAGTAGTTTACTTTAAATTACTTTTCTCCTATTATTCCTGAGGGTAAACTACTTTCCTAGACATTAGTCCTCTTTTTTTGCAAATGTTGATGAAGCATTTCTGAAACATCTACCCACTTCCATTTTTCAGTAACACGAACTGTCTTTTTTTCACCCCCTCATCATTTCTTTAGTCTCATTTCCTTTGCTTTCACTTAAAGAAATAGGGAAAACTGAAAGATTTTTTAGAGTTTCTGAGCTTGGTAAACATGAGCTTTACAATAGAATTTCCATCAGTTACAGCAAATTCATAACCAAAAAGAGACAGCCTTTTCTCCTCTCTCTTTTTTTTCCCTCTCATTGCCAGGGGGAAAAACAAAACAACCCCTCAAAAAACATAGGACAAAACTAACATTTTCTCGTTAGAGATCAGAAAGCTAATTTACTCATAAAAGCAAGTAAGTAAAATAACTGTGTAGGCTGCACCTCTTTCACTTTTAACTGGGCACAGTATAATCAAAGCAGAATTCCCAACCATGCTGTGTTCCTTTCCACTGCAACTGCTCTCCTCAGTGGAGAGCCACCTTTAGAGGAAATGTTAAAGCATGAATAGTGTAGATCCACCTCAGCACATCATTGCAGCATTTGAAACATCCCTAGGCACCCTCAGGCACAAATATAGGTATTTAAAATTAGCTGATAGAAGTCCTAGTCCTTGATTCCTACTTGCTTAACTGAGCCCAAGGAGAGCCCGTCAGTAACCGTGACATTACTGTATGTGTGTAGTTAAGAGCATGGAAATATTTTTGCAGCATTGGAACTTAAGAGACAGAAAGATATCCTGCTTTATCACAGCAAATTGTATCACTTTGATCTTAGGCATATTTAGGCCTTTGTAAGCTTTCTCTACTAATCTCTGGTTTAGTGGGCAGGAGCTGGATTCCTATTCCTACGTCAGCTGAGGTCCCTGCAAAGCAGGTCTGAGAGCCTGAGAGACCCCAGGAAGGGGTGGGGGAGCTCTGCAAGCTCTGCAGACATGTACATGTTTTATTCTCCAACCGAGCCTCTTTCACAAGTGCTCAGCCCATACACAGGCACATCCCAATCCTGTCCTTCCCTCTGAACAGCTCCCTTCCCTCCTCCTGACACAGGTACCTGGAAATAGTTTTTGCTGAGAAGTTTCAGCCTTGGTTTACCCTGCACTTGCCCCCATATTGAATCACATCTGCTGCCATCATATAATACAGGTACAGACCTGGTCCCAGCAAGGCCGATCGTATCACATCATCTGGCCTGGCATTTGTCTGTCACGCTGGGGCAGGGAATGTGATACCAAGCTGACAAAAAGCAGCACACGGCCCTGCCTGGAGAGCCCCTTTGTTCATCTAAGCCTCCCCTGCTGCTTTTGTAACTCCAAATGGATTTCTGATTCCCTATCTCCTGGCCTTTTCAAGCCAAATGGTTTGGTCAGATCACAAGGCAGCAGGTGCTGCTCCGCTCAACATTTGCACCTTCCAATCCAAACACACCTCTCCCCACCGACCCTTAAAATCAATCAAAGGGACTTATCAGTTTGTTTTAAGCTTTGATGTTTGTCTGGGGTTTGTTTATCTAGCAGTTTATTCCTGGGAGTATGTTCTTGACATCTTGGAGTAGGTGGTAATTAGCAAGAAGGAAGAAGGGCTGAGATAAGAAGTGGAATTTGAAAGTGGTGATACTTGGTGAGGCAGCTGTGCCACATCCCCTCCTGCTTTCACCTCAACCACTGAGTCGAGCCAGAGACAGCAAAGGGGCGAACAGCAGCCACCCTGCCCTTTCAACAAACACTGCCTGGTGTGCTCCTCTGTGGAGAACGAGCACAGGAGGGAGCCTCTTTGGCCCCCTTGCCGTGTTGCTGTCCCCTCTGCTTCACATGCACTCCTGAGGCTGCCTCTGAACAGCCCTTTTTTTTTGTCTGAACAAACTTTCTACCTGTTGGCTTTGCTGTAAGAGCAATTTGCTCAAAAGAAGGCATGAGAATCAGGTCTTGCATCATGTGGCAGCTTATATTTCTGCTGTCTTCTACTAAGCAGCATATAGACCAAAGATGACTCAATGGCTTCTTTTATAGGAAGAATACATGCTGCTGTATCTCTGCATTTATGGCATTCACTATACCCACATGGTGGGGTTTTTGTGTGGGTGGGACGTAAACAAGCACACACATAGCCACACACTGCACAGACTGTCTGGTATATTCACTATATTCACACTAACATGGGCTAGCTCTGATCAGCAACTAAACCCCATGCAGCCACTTGCTCACTCCTCCCACCCCCGCTGGGATGGGCAGGAAAATCAAGACAAAAGAGGTAAAACTCACTCATGAGTTAAGAACAGCTTAATAATTGTAGTATTATAATAATAATGACAAGTAGAGAGAGAAAGGAATAAAACCCAAGAGAAAGAAGTGATACACAACACAGACACCCTCTCCCCCCTACTGACTGATGCCCATCCTGTCCCCCAGTCAGCAGCTCCCACTCAATACCTTCCAGTTAATACACTGGTTATTATGTTCTGTGGCATGGAATATCCCTTTGGCCAGTTTGGGTCAGCTGTCCTGGCCACGCTCTCTCCTGCCTTTTTGTGCACCTGCTCACAGGCAGAGCACAGGACCTGAAAAGTCCTTGATTTAGAGTTTACTTAGCAACAACCAAAACATGAGTGTGTTATCAACATTATTGCCACACTAAATCCAAAACACAGCACTGTACCAGCCACTAGGAAGACAAATAACTCCATCCCAGCCCAAGCCAGGACATATACACATGCAAAGAGCTGTGAGATGCCAGAGCAAACATTTTTGCTCTGAACAGCCTTAGACTTAGCAGGTTTAAAATATGAAGCCAGGACCTGAAGGCCTATGAGGCCTGGACCTGAGTTTTCAGATAGCCTCTGTCTTTATAGCCTTCTCATACAGTAATGTAAGCCTTGAATACATAATGTGGAAGCAAAAGCACAGTAACCAAGTCCCAGACTGCATGCAAAAGGACCCACATAAGCACACACTGCATTCTCAGGAGAAGAAGGGACTCTTGCAATCATGATGCTTCTCAAGTGTCCTAGCAGGCACAAAAAAGATACTTATTCTCTGTCCTGGCTTGTGGAGCAAAGCCAGAGTTCAGAGAGTGGTGTAAAGCAGGAGGTTTTTAGAGGCTAGCTGAAATAAAAGGCCCCTGCTCTGAGCTAGGCCACAAAGTTGCTTTCACAGGTCAGTGCATAAACCCTAATAGATAAAGAGAAACCTGCTATGTTTTGGAACAACCCAAATCATGATTTGTCCTATAAGCAGACAAGACCAGGATTTCATTTAGAACAACCAGATCATTATCAACTCCCACTTGTGCTCCTCTGTTTCCAGGGTGGTGACCAGTACTTTGAAGTCCACATTTTTATTAGGTTTGTTACATTTCTCAAGGCTCCAAAACACTGATGTTTCTAAAAAACATGAGAAAGCTTTTTGGTTTGAGTTTGGTTTTGTATTTTTTCTTTGATTGGTTAGTTTTGGATGCTTTGTTTGTTGATTTTTTTTTCCCCAAGGAAAAATTATGCATTGAAATTAACCTGAATAACTATATGAGAGAAAATCCTCTGCCTTTCTCAAGAACAGGCTCTGGGCAAACTATTTCACCCAGCTGTACTCTGAAGCATCCCTCTGGGAGGGAAGCTCACTTGGCAAGGCACTCTCTGTTCAAGTAGTAGATGACTTCACTCTCATTATGCACATAATCTTTTCCTATACCGTGTACATCAAACCAAAATTATACTCCATGTGTTAAGCTTGTAAGTACACCATTTTATAATGATCACATTGCTTGTGTCCCAAGGACATTATAAAGGGGGTAATTCTGCCACTGCTTATGATTCTGTGCTGCCAATAAGCAGCTGGGCTGTAGCTTCATGCATTAAGAAGAGAGTACTTAATAAAAAACAGCCTCAGCTTTGAGGTTGACCTTAAATTAAATGTGTTTTATGACAATTCTTGCTCCATAGCAGTATCTCAATTTACAACTGACAAGTCACCATTCCTAAATATCATGTATAATCAGTTTGTATTGAAATGGTGCCCTCAAAGCACTGCAAATACCTGTCACTGGATATTGTGTTAGAACCATTTGGTTCTAATGGAGCTGTCTTTTCCTGTTGGCATTGATTTATCTTACAGACATCAGAATATTAACAGATACCATCCTTTCACATGTGTAGGAAGAGAGTATGACAGTGTGGAGTTCATGATCCTGAGACTATTAAGTCTGTTTCTTTACTATATTAGACATCAAACATTGTAAAAATAAACAACAACAATAATGAAAAAAAATTTTACAAAATTCTCAGCATCATTATGTATTTGCATTCTGTCTATCTTTTATAGCTTATGAACATAGAGTTTCAGATCTGTTTTGTTCTACATGAAACTCAGCAACATAGTCTACTTTCTGTTCCAATGTTTAGTGTCAACAGAAGTTTAGGATCTAGTTCTGGTCCCCACTGAAGTCATGGGAATCTTATACTTGATGTTAATGGAAATTGGATCAGGAGAGTAACTGGAGACTCTGAAAAGAATCCCAGATGCTGCATAACAAATGAACTATCCACTGAGGTAGTCCCTCTGCTCTGGTAAGCTGCCACTGGGAATTACTGCTACCTTTCTGTGGAAAGGCTGAAAAAAACGGATGTCAGATGTCAGAGCTGCAGTTTTAGTGACACAGAAAATTCTAAAATCTCTAAACAAATAGGACTCCGCCAAATGAAAGCTGTTTGGGCTCTGACTGGGGAATAGAGACATTTGAAAACAGCAAATCATGCTGCTGATTTGTCCTTTGATAGAGCAGGTGATCACAGTTCGAATCTGGCTCCCTGAACAATTGTGAGACAAAATTCTTCAGCTCTTCACATGTCAAATTTAAAGCAAAACAAAACAGGTTAGTAATTTTATTTTCCTTTCTTTTTCATGATTCAGATCCCATATTATTTGCTTAGCAGTTTCCATGTCTGATCAGTTGTGAAAGCTGCAAATGTACTTTGCATGTTTTTTACTTCTTCCAAAAGCTTTGAAAAGGGGCCATTCATTCTGCTGTATTGTGTGGCATTCCCCTTCTGTCAACATTTAAAAGGTGCATCCACCTTGGATCTAGTCATGCCATTGATATGCAGAGGCAGAACCACAGTTAAAGAAGAGGATGTAGTGATTCAACCTTTCTTGCAAAATGACTCAAAGAGGAAATTGCATGTTCTGAGATGACATACCTCACTGTAACCTGTTGTGACCATGCCTGCCTGCCATACCACACTCTGTGTTTACTCGGAAATTAGACAGACATGCCAAGCACAATTCAGGTATAAACCAGTACAAATGCAGAGAGTTTCCTATTTGTCTGCCATCCTTTACACAGCTGACAGCTCCCAAAGTCTTGCTGCCACTATGATCCAATTCGGTGTCACTGTCACACCCAAGTTTTTGTAAAAGAGGTGTAAAAAATGAGCACAAAATGCACGTAAAAGTTAGCAGACAACAAAAAGAGATATTGAAAAGGAAAAAAATGTGCCTAGTATGAATTATTTACTTGTCTTCATTCATAATTGTCACCAAATAGAATAGTAATGAATCTTTTGCTAGAAATAAAACCAAAAAATGCTTGCAGTGACAGGAGGTTTTCACATCAGAGTATGGACTACTGCTGTATTCTAATCCTACAAAATAACAAAATTATTTTGTAATTAAAGCATTTTTATTCCTAGTCACCTGCTACGGACTTTCCACTACAACTTGCATAAATTGCATTCCTTTCTTGGTTTTTAAAAGAAACCTTCTACCTTGCTCATTGTGACAATGAGTAGAAACCAACTTTAAGTTAGCACAGAACAAACGAGCTTCTGTGTCAATCCACCCATGCAACAAAGAGTCCTAAAAGGGCTAAGTTAGTCTTGTAGTAATGCACTACTGAAGTTCAGGAAAATTAGCTGGATGCTGAGTAGGATTCTTTGGTTATCTAATACTTTGGACAGGATACAGAATATGGACTTCAGCCATGTTTTCTGAGAATAGAGCAGCAATATATTTGTCTTTGTTTGGTTGGTTTTGGGGACATCAATGGAACATTGACATCTTGTTGCATTGAAAGAAGCCTCAGATTTCCCTGCCCAAATACCTTAAAAAACTAGCAGCACAAACCACACTTGGAAGTTGCCTATTCCCCTTCTGCTCACTGCAAAAGAAAATTCATTATAACCAGATTCTTTGCATGGACAGTGGGTTTTGCCTCATTGACTTGGGTGAATCTGTCTGGTTTCATCAAGGCTTTCAATATGTACTCAGCAAGGCTTAATACTGATTCTGAGACAGGTAAAAGAATAATAAAAGTGTTAATTAAGGATAAATCCTCATTTACAAATTCTCGTTAATCTCCACAAAGCTGCTTCGTTGGATCATTGCAGGATTACGCTCCTGGATCATTGAGCCCAACCTTTGACCAATCACCAGTTTATCAATTAAACCATAGCACTAAGTGCCATGTCTTGTAATTTCTTGAACAGCCCCAGGGATTTTGATGTCACAACCTTGCTGGACAGTCCATTCCAATGCTTAACAACCTTTGCCATGAAGAAATTCTTCCTGGTGTCCTACTTGAACCTCCCCTGGCACAACTTGAGGCCATTTCCTCTTGTCCTCTCACTTGCTGCATGAGAGAAGAGACTGACCCCACACTTGTCTACAGCCTCCTCTCAGGTGGTTGTAGAGAGGGATAAGGCTCCCCCTGGAGCCTCCTTTTCTCCAGGCTGAACAACCACAGCTCCCTCAGCTGCTCCTCATACGATTTAACTCTCTAGACCTTCACCAGCTTCTCTGGACACACTCAAGTTTCAGCCTCAGCAGTGCTGAATACAGTGGGACAATCACTGCCCTGGTCCTGCTGGCCACACTATTTTTTGATACAAGGTTTGATACTTCTCATGATCCACATCAAGATTTTTCTCTACAGCAATGATGACCTATTGTGAAAGGTTTGAGAAATATGTTCAGTGTCTTTCTACATCAGATGCCTGGCTTTGCTCCTCCTTTTTGCACATGATTTGTCTGTTTAAACTCCAGTTTCTCTCAAAGGTATACCATTTCCATACTCAGTATCGTGTTAGGATTCACACTGGGTGACAGATCCACCTACTCCTGTAACAGCAACAATAATGTGTCCTCAGGTATTCTCAAAGAGCCTTAAAGATAAAGTTTCATCTAGAGCAGAAGCTCCTATATTTGTTCTACAAAAAAAAAAAAAACATAGAAAAATGTCCTTACCAACTCCAAGTGAATCTGCTCACTCAGTTAAGTTTAGGATGAACTGGATGTTTACACAAGCAAAAGGCATCTCACCAGAATTTTTCTGGGGAATAAGGACTTTATGAAATCTTTATATCTCTGAAAAGTCATTAGAAGGCTGAAGCAATGTGCTTTCTTAGCAAAGTCCTTATTCTTTATTCTAATCCTTATTTAAACTGTGGCAGAGGGAACTGATATGAAGGTTCTTGTAAACGTCTCATGAAAGGCTTACCCCAAAGGCCTCTCAGAAATGTGCCCTTTCAAAGAGGACAATAACCATGAAAATACAGAGGAGCTTAAGATTTTATGTTTTCCTCATAGTTTTGCAGCATTCTGGTGTTTTATAGCACTAACTGACAATGACATTTGGCTTTCTCATGAGACTTTCCTAACTTGTGGGGATACCACAAAAGTACCAGATGACATGATAATCTGGCAACATATATCGCTCACTTAGGCATTAAAAAGGCCAATAAAAATCATAAAACAACTAACATACTGAGTTACTCAATTATGTAAGTGGTTCAGCCAAATTTCATTTTTCCCCTCTTTCCTTTCTGTCTGTCTCCCGTTTTGATCTCAAAGCACAGAGCCCTAGTAAGAATTCAACAATAAGGGCCAGTCTTGCTCACACAGGCAGAAAACTTAATTTGGGGAGCGGTTTTAGCCAACTAGCTCTGACGATGGCCAGTACCCATTAACAGCGTAAGAACGATGAGCAGATAATCTGCTTGCCACAAAGAAAAGGTTAACCAATCTACACTGCTCCTCTCTCTCTATTACTCTTCAGTTTGGCACCAGAATCTCTAGCCACAGACACAGAAATTGTTCTGTAATGACAGGCATCACCAAATATAAACAGCTGGTAACCCTAAAATTAGACCCACTGGCTGTGTCTTGGTTTGGGGATATGTTTTATTATACCTTCCAACTGGCAAGCAAATTTTTAAGTTAACTTAACCCATTATAAGACCCTTTTATCTAATGTTTGAGCCTGCTGCTTTATGTACACTCTCTTCGTTCTTAAGAGGAGTTTTGCCAGCACAAAAATAGAATTTAGCTAAAGCTAGTTGAAAATTTTTCATACAAAATGCATTCTGACAGATAAGTAGAGCTCTTGAATTAGCAAGACTTTTACATCTGAAGTTCCTTCTGTCTTCAGAAAACCTCAGATTCCAGGTGACCAGACAGAAGAACCATTCAGCAATAAAATGAACCTGAAATAATTTTCAATTTTCAGCTGCAGGGCCTTCTAGCCAAGGACTCAGATAACAAATTACTTGTGGCAAGAAGGAAGAGATATGATGATCCTACTCCTCAGATGCTTGCTAGAGAAGACTCACGGTGTATAGCGAAAAACTCAGGCATAAAACACTTTAATACCATATATTGTAATGCATACCTTAAAATTAACCCTCTATTTCTCAGTCTAAAATTTTCAGTGGTTTAGATGGTCATTAAATGTTAAAATGTCCTCTGGGGAATAATCAATAAAAGGAAACACAATTAGCTGTAGTTCTTGCACCTACCTGGAAACCAGCTGATAGCTTCAAAGTTAGATATGCATGTCTGAACACTGGCCATTCATTTATAATAAATAGATATTTACGGATGGACTTTTTGTACCTGTTGGACTTCTTTTTTGATCTCTGAGCTCAAAATTAGTTAAAATAGTTGAATAACATTTTTTTTAAATTTTATGCAAACACTCCTTCAACACGACAATATTCATCCTTGCATTCTCATATTATCACCATTAGAGGAGTCATATAACAAGCTTAGTACTACTGCCAGATTCTATTAACAAGTTTCATTTCTTTTTCTTGCATAGACTGGGTGTAAAGCTGAATCTCTCCTACAAGAAGTGAGAAAAATGAAATTTTCTATTTTTAGTTTAAAAGTTAACAATGACAGAGGGTCAAGATATTTGCTCTGACATTCACAAATGGGTGGAACTGCCGACACTCTATTAAGACTGCTAATTGGGGAAAAATTTAGGTGAGAATCACACTTGCACTTTGGTCACAGGGAAATCTGGCAGGATCAGGGAACCTTGCACCAAGTACAGAATGAAACAGCACCTCATGAGTCATGCACTGAAATCACTCCTAACTGGGAGCAGCACACATCTGGCAGTGATGCATGGGAGATGGTGGGATACCTTCCCTTCCTCTCAGCTCTAAGCCTGCCAGAAATCCCATAACTCAATTCTGATTACCAGCACTGTTAGTAATAACCATACAGAGGCAGGGAGACTCTGTCTAGGGATTTCAATTCCACAGCTTTTCCAGAGGTGGTGGTTGGCCAAGCCCCCTCTGCAGAATTGTGGGAACATCATGCGGGACCTTGCATGGCTCCCAAAACACGATGGTTTCCAGCACCTCCTCCTCATGGGCATTCATCTGACTTTTTCTTCAGGTTTTGAGGGAAGCAAGCTTCTATTCCTTGGCACCACAAAAGGTGGAAAATGGCCTGTTTCGTGGCTCTGTCAGAGTCTGTTAACACGCCTTAATAACGTCAAAGGTATAATTTAATTGTGATCATACGCAACATCATTAAAAGAGATCAGAGCTCATTTTGTTCACTTCATTTTCCACAGCTTCTTTATCTGAGTCCGTAGCTTAGAAACTCATCAGTGTTTCTTAGAAAATTTCATGCCTCAAAGGCCATCATCTCCATAAATGTTAAAATACCTCATCCTGGGAGCACAATGAGAATACCAAAATAGTTTACAAACACATTACTGATTTGGTTTTTAGCCCTATGTAATATGCTTGAAAGTACATCAATTTTTGAAAACTTCATGGTCATTTTGTCAGCTTCTCTTTCTCCCTCATCTTTCTAAAATAAAATGCAAATATACTATCTAGTGCACTGCTACAGAAGCAAATGAGGGCAGAATTCTGCTTCATTATACAATAGAATCTGTGGTGGTTTGGTGAATCCTAGTGTATCTCCAGGCATACAAAACACTGTTACTTAGTTAAATGGAAGGCATGAATGTATGACAGGCACAGAGACTACTTTTCTAGTGTCATAGCAAATAGTCCAGTCACACAATACCAAAGCAGAGCCTGTTGGAAATCTTTCAATTCAGTGTTTGGGAATTTGTTTGGTTTGGGTTTTTTTCTTTAAAAAGACACAAATTCCTTGAAACCAAAACTATTTGTGAGTTTTCACGAGATTTGTTTTAGGAAAAGTTTCTCAGGGTGATCATTTTTTGGTCAAAATATAAGGGTGGGGTTGGCAGAGAGTGGGGAGAGAAAAACAAATAACTAGAAACAACTGTGGAAACTCTGTCCCAGGTTGCCCTTTTGGTTAGGTCACCTACCAGAGTGTGGGAAAACTTGAGTTCATGTCTCAGTTCTAGCTGCTTCAGAATAAGGTCTTAGGTTTCTTAACTCTCAGGTAAATGTAAAGTCCACTGTGTGAACTGTGCCACAGGAGCACTCTCTGGTCTGCTAATAGCTAATGTGTTCTTTGTACTAAACCAGTTTTTATTGGAATAGAGGATTTAATCAGTGTCTTTTCTAGTAACTTGTCACTATCCTGAAGGAGAATTCTGTAGCAAACAAAAATTTCAAGGACTGGATTTCATGTTCATGGATGTTTCAGTTTCATGTTACATAATGGCAAAAGGGATATGTTAGTTATTTACTGCCTGGTTGCATTCAATATCAGTTTTGGTTTACATTATGTGTTAGTTATTTACTGCCTGGTTGTATTCAGTATCAGTTTTGGTTTACATTTACAGTATATATAAAATATTGCCAAAATAGGACATGTAAGAGGAGTTCAGTCCAACTTTCTCCTTGATAACTACTCTGGCAGTAGAACCAACTTAGAAAAGTGTCTTCTTTCTTCTTTGTCCAAATTATGTCAAATTTCCACACAAAGGCACACTGCTTGGGCACATTCCTCCTCCTGCTCTGTATTTCTGTCCCCTTTCGTTTAGAAATTACACAAGTAAATGTCCTTTGTCAATCCCATTGTAAGGATCTTAGAACTATGCATGGGCAGCCCTATTAGAGAGCTCAGAATAAAGTTTAGAACCAGCCAGTGGTCAAAACAAATAAAGTTTTGGTCATCTCAGGAATACTGAGGAAATATTTTGGTAGCTGTATTCTGTAACTGTGATGTAATTCTCTTGCGACAAAAAATAACTTACTAACATAATGAAATTCACTTAACACAGCAAGTACAATGCTTGAAAGAAATTGACTTAACTACCATTTTCATGTCTTTGTCCAGAACAGTGATGTCTAAACCCCACAAATTAAAAAAATTCAAGCTAGCTCTGATGAGGAAGAAATGGAGTCTTATTAATCTGTCTACAGAATCATGGGCAATTTTTTTCTAGAGATACATTACTTTGAAACAGATCTCATAATTAGCTTATTCAGGTAAGGAAGCCTCTTTCTCTTATTTTAACAATCACAACAATAGTGACTGATTCCTTTATTTCTTCCTCTGTTGCTGTATATCACCATTATGGGAGGATTTCTTTTGAGTTTGTCCCGGTTGTAAATTGAACATGTTACATCAGAAGGAGACATTGAAAAGAACTTCAAAATAGAGTGATATTTCAATCCAAATTATAGTTACTAAAAGGCAATTTTAATATATGTAAAAAGTCAGGAATAGTCATGCATATATATATTGCAGCATTCTAGAAATTGATCATTGCTGCAGGAACAAGAATTGCTAGAAAAATTCATTCTCGCTTAACACAACAGCCTGTCAGAAGAGAAGGAAAGGGAAAAGACTTCTGAAATGTGTCTTCTACCAAGTGCAATAATGACAGATGCCTAGAAATAGACGTGACAGCTAGTACAGCGTAGCAACATGAAGGTAAAGGCCCCCAAGCAACAAGTGCAATTGATTAGAAAATGAGAACAACACTGCAAGTACCCTGCACAGGAGATGAAAAGGCAGAGGAGTTCAATGCACGTTCACAGACTTTGTACAAGAATATACATGTAACTCACAAACAGGTTGTACCACACCATAAGGAGCAGCAAGTGCTGACTGCAAAGTATATCACCCTGTCAGATCCCTGAAGACAATGGGACCTCACTAAGGGACAGGCCACATCTTGCATTTGTCCCCCAATTTTATGCTGATTTTGTTGGCTTTTGTTTGCTAGGTCCTTCCAGAGCAGCTGTCAGGGATGGGGGTAGTGTGAAGGTAGTGTTAGTGATAATCAGGGTCTAATACCAGACCTAGGGTATATTTTGTTCACCCTTCCTTATCTAAATTCTCTGAGCAATATTAGCATAAATCTTGTTTCTCTTAGACCAGGCCGAACTTCTATTCTGCTCATCCAATTGTAGGACTCAGGCCACAGCATAAGCTGATGGTGCCAAACTCATTTCAGTCTGGGAAGATTTAGTGAACAGTTTTTACCTCCTATTATGCCCCACTTTTATATAGCACGACTTTATTAGGAATTTTGGAGTACAAAAGCTTTAAGGGAAGGCTGTCCTCCTACATTAGTCATGGCAACGCTTCTCAGCTGCATGAGCAACCTGCCAAGCCCATTACACAGCCTGTGAGTGCAAAGCAGAGGTGACACAGCTCGCTCAGAGCACCAGAGTGAAGGGCAGCTCTAGGAACAGCAGCAGGGGTGACCTGGCAGTGTTTTCACAGGATCTCTCTGCTCACTGTTGCTCCAGTCAGGTCAAAGATGCTAATGGACATCAGGGTACCAGCATGGCTGGTCTCAGATGCATCCACTGCTTTGCCTCTGCCTTGCCTTGCTGACATGACAGAAACTGCAGCTGACTTCTTCAGGACTTACTTGTGGTTCAAGTCAGTTATGCCCTCACATGCTCCTAAACTATTATTCATTCCCTGCACAAGGGAGCTTCAGCCTTTGTCTGGTAGAGGGGTTGATATCACTTAACATAATTGTGTGCAAAATCAGAGCATCTGCACAGCCAGTCTTAAGTTTAGGGATATGAAAATATAATTTTGGAAGGTATCCTGTATGACAAAACCCATACAATATTTCTAACTTCCCACAGGTGGTTAAACATTTGATTTCTATCCTGGTGAGTAGCTACTATCAGTTTTTAATAGTTTATCTACAGAGGGTTGTGTTAAGAATAGACATAATAAGAACATCAAAACAATCTTCACAACAGGTAGCACTGGTCAAAAAATGTCCTGAATTTTTCTTGGGTTTTTTTTTGAGAAACTGCCTTTAACAGAGGAAAAAGCTATATGCATTGTAAAAACTGTATGGTGTTTGGTTGGGGTTTTTTTCCCCAAAGGAGAAATAAATACAAAAAGGTTTTAGGAAAATATTTCATGCTTACATATATTGAGTGTTATGGGAGCAAGTAACATTTTGATCAACTTTTTTTTCTTTTTTGGCAAGAGAAAAATCATATCTTGCTAATTAAGCTGTCTGGTGAAATGAGATTCTATAGGGATCTGGAATTTGAAATGTAAATGCTAATTGGTAGACTGACATACAGTCAGTCTGTCTAGAAGGTGATATAATGACAGTGTCATTATTTTCTGCATCTTCTATTTTGCTTTGCATTCACTAAGAGCTCAGCTACAACTCTGATTTATTCTTATTGGTTTGTTTCAAAAGCATTTTCAGATTTTTAAACTGCAGACACATAGGTAGGTGCAGGTCTAGATATCCCTACTGTGTTAAGTGATGCCTTCAGCCAGCTGAAAACTCTTTTTGATCTCTCTGATAATACCAGGAAAGCACTGATCTGAAAAGGCAGATTACCACCAAGGATTAGGCAGTACAATAGCATGCTGAGAATGCAAGAGGGTGATGAGGTTTAGCAAACAAGCTTGGAACATATTTGAACTCAACATCGAACGCCAGTCCAAGCCAGGAGGAAATCAGAAGAAAAATAAAAGAGTAGAGAATTGCCTTGGAAAGTTATTTTACGAGAGAGGGTGAAATTGTCTGGTTACTAGGTGTTAACTTAAAATCAAGACAGAGCTAACTGGCAGCACATTCTGCACAGAGGACTCTACTTAGGCTGAATGGACACAGAGACTCAGCTACACTCTAATTTTCCTGAGACAATCCTTTAAGGCATGTGGCTGGAGCAGGTCACTCTGCTGTTGCTGCTATCCTCAGGCAGTGTAACACAGTGAAGACAGGATTTTACAAAGCCCTTTTTTTTCCAAGCAGAGATTTTTTTTTTTCAGGACTAGCCACAGTAAATAGAGTGGTTATTTGGTATGTGAGATAAGTATTGGCCAATGTCATTTGAACACACTAGTTTTCTTTCAGCATTTTGTCACTTGACCAGTTAAATGCTAAGGTTAAAACGCTGTTACACAACATGTATCCACCCTACTGTGTGTCAGAAATGTGAGGAATGTTTGCAAGAAAGAGCAGCTGGCGTACAATTCCTGTCACCAAACCCCAAAGTCAAAATGGCTAACATTTCCTGGATCTGCTTAGCTCACCTACAGATAAATAGTTTGCAGCCAGTGTGTGCAAACAGGAGCAGAGTCATTAAAATTGAAGCAGGTCTTGGGCAAGATCCAGTTTGCATGTTACATATTCATAAAAAGCTGTGTTAGAATGGCTTCCAACAGTGCAAACGTCAATGAAGCCTGCTGGAGCAAGCCTTAGGTATGCCATCTATGTGTCTGATTGCCTAGAGTTCAGAGGAACTTGCTGAATGTATTACCAAAGGGAATGAAAAAGCTTGCTCAGGGGTAGCTGGCCAGGTCCAATTTCTGGATGCTTAAAAGTACATGTTGGTGTCAAAGGGTTTTACACCTTTAGTTTTTTTAGCTCATTTGTTGTTTGTATAATCCTTGAGAATCTCAAACAGAAATACTTCATTTTGTTGTTCTTTCAAAGAACAAACATTAATTTATGCTATAACAAAAATGTTCATTAAGGCTTGCCTAATAGCACTGATTATTTGTTTATTTTCACTCTGTGCAGCCTATTTAATTGTGTGTACACATACCTATAATTACCACTTTGAAATGCAAATACACAGTTACTAAGGATAACCTTTCTCATTTTCAAGCAGCTAACACCCCTTTTTTATAAATGTTAACCATATCCTAAGCTCCGTGGAAAACAGCACATTTTAAGCTCTCCTCACATTGCAATGGCTGTCTCCAGAACCAAATTATGCTCTCTGCCACTGTCACAGTTTCCTTTAGTTTATTAGCAGCCAAAGTTCCTGATGAAGGCTACGAGATCCCTTGGCTGAAGTACCTGCCACCTTACAGCTGACCTTATGCTGAGACTCCTCCAAGTGATAGCAACAGAAATTAATATATTTTCTGTCTTCAACAGTGTCTCATCAAGCCTCCAACTCCACTTGTGCCTTACCCTTGGAAAACCTGGGTTTGTACAGAACATTTGTTACTCTTGATTATGCATCTGATAGCTTATTGCTGTCGAGCTGCACCCACAGATCGTGCTCACGCTTCTCTCTGGAAGGAGATTTTCTTCCTAAAGGGAGAATTTGGGGATTTGACTGAGCAGCATGATGAGCAGAAGCTATCACGAAACAATAAGTTATCACATAACTTACTTCCTAACTGTCAAACCCACAAAGTGCTTTCAAAATGACAATCCCAACCCATCTTCCACACCTTTCCCCCCCAAGCCCCAACCCTTCTGCAATTACAGACATCAGTGGTTACCCATGGAAGATTCTCTTTCAGCAGTATTTATGTGAACAAATATTTGCTTGTCCCCCTGTTCACAGAAAGTGCATTAAAGAGGCATGTCAGTTAGTGTGGGCTGTCTTTGAACACATGTTATGAATACTGCTTTGCAGGATTTGCCCAGCAGTAGATGAGAACAAGTAATGAGGAAACTAGGAACATGGGTAACGAGGCCAGAAGGTGTGGAAGCTTTCCAGGAGCAGGGGGAGCTGGGTGGAGAAAAACTTGCCTTACCAATGTATAGCTACAAACCCTTCTCAGGCTTTACTTGTACTCCTTAATTGTCACTCTCAGGAAACAGTTTTTACCAGAGTGAACATAGGCACATAAACTTCCATATAACTCTTGTAATCCCATAAACAGGGTATGTAAGAGTGGGAAATCATTAGGGTTTGATCAATCTTATTTATTTAGATGGGGACGAAGCTGTGTCTTCAGAATCAGGTTGAATACTTGTAACTATAATCTTCTCATAGAGCCTCAAAGAGCTTCTTCCCCTGCATGTTTTTCAACCAGTTTTTTTACTTGTATAAAGCATATAAATAATGGGCTGAATTTTAAAAGGGTTATCCCTATCCTCTTAGTAGGCAGCACAGTAAAACTACCCAAATAATAATTTCAACTAGTGAATTAACAGATTATCATCCCAGTTCAGCTTCAAGCCCTATCAAATGGTACTTTAATAGAAATACCAGTGAAGCAGCACACAAATAACATACATATCTTGTAGATTACATAATTTATTTGGAAATGTTTTCATACCGTTAAATAAACTTCAGAAAACTACAGTGGAGCCTTCATATAAATTAGCTGTAGTGCCTAAAATCCCATGAGCTATGAAATGTTAAAAAAAAAAGAAAAAAAAATTAAATACATAGTGTTGCTGAGCAACATAGCTCACTCTTAAACAACTTTCCCTTGTATGAAGTGCTTCAGAAAGAGACTACTGTGGAGCTTGTGTAAGTACTTGCCCTATGGGTAGTGGGATTTTGTTACAATCCTTCAAAAAACAGCTACACAGACTGTTACTGAATTCAATTATAAGGAGTCTCCAGGGTTATTCCATTACCTCTGTCTTTAGTTCACGGTCTCAAATCAAAACTTAAGCTATTCTCTTTTGATTTCATTCATTAAAAAATAATAATTTATATAAACTTTCAACATGGAAATGGCTCAAAAGCTCTTTTGCAGTCTCCACTGAAAAGTGTTGTAGGAAAGTCTCTAACTTCACAAGACTTTGCTAAGGGCAGGGCAGATTTCCCACAGCCCTACCTGGATTTGTACTTGCTGCTCAAGGTCTTGGGAAGTGCAGAGCAGAAGGTCAGCTCCTGACGGGCCCTGCTCGGGAGTGGGTCTGGGTTGGTGCCAGATCATCACCCCATGAGAACCAGCCCTTCCCTGCCTTGCAGGGTCCCTCCTAGTGAGCTCAAAACTGTCCTCAACTAGTAAAAAAGCAAAGTTTTTTCTCACAAATCAAAAATGTCACTTGCTGTTCTCACTGTCCCTAGGGTGCTTAGGAAGGTCAAATCTCATTGCTCGGTGCTGACTTCGGCTCCTGTACATCTGCATTTCCTGTGCATATATCTGCATGTATCTGCAGTGTTTGTCATGATGAGGAAAGGGTTAACCCAGGGAGCAGGTGGAAAGCAACCCAGGTGCAAAAAGATTAAAAAGGGGGTAGGAGAATCCAGTCTGAAAGGTAATAAGGCCGGCAGGCAGGCCAGGAAAGGAGGGTATGAGCCTGGGGGGAAACTGCCAGGGCCACCCTGGGGTGGGGGAGTCAGTGGGCTGCTGTATTGAGGTGAGACAGGTGTCTCCTGGCAGCAGCAGCAGATGTGGCTTTGATCTGTGGGCATACCTGGGTGGGGAGAAGTTTCCACAGGGTGGGAACACGCTTTGGGGAGCTGACCTGTTTGGAAGGCTTGGTTCAGCTAAGTTTCAGTTCTCCTAAGTTTCTCCAGGAGCTCACACAAGGGGTAGTTTACCTAGTTGGTGCAAGGTTGTTATTTACAGATTGATTTTTAAAGGTCTTTAGGCCTCTTCTGCCCATAAAGTGGGAACTGAGCACTTAGATACCTCTTTAAAAATTGGACCTTGCTAAAACTCCTCCTTTGGACCAGACCAGAGCCAAGCTTTCTCCTGAGGTTTGAAATGCTATAAAAGAACTTTCTATATTGTTGCCTTATGCTTTCAACTTCAGGCACCTCATCCAGACAGAAAAGTAATGAAAGAACTGAAGAAAGTCGAGGGTTGGAAAGGAACAAAGCAGTCCTGTGGCTCTGGGTCCCATTCCCAAAACTATCGCTCACTTGCTGTGTGGCCTTGAGCAAGCTGCTAACAGGCTGATCCAGCCCCCAGTAAAGCCACTGGGAATTTTCCCATAGGCTCCAGTGAGTGCTAGACCAGTCCCTTAGACTCCTAACAGTCCCCTCATTACCCCCTGCTGCAAAGCAGGGACAATAATATCCTGGTCTCACAGGGTATTAAGGGGACTAATATATTAATGTGCATAAGGCTTTTTCAGATCTACAGATGGAAGGCATTATGTCAGCAGAAATTTTTCTTAATTATCATTCTCATGGTATTTCCAATTGTCTCACTAAAGACAAAAAGTTCCAAAAATCCTGTGAGAAACTTTCTTCTCTAAAAATTGGACCCCATTTCTGGGGTGTGGAAACAGATACATTCAGATGGCACCAGAATGGAGGAATATTTACTGAAATAGGGCTCAGAACCCTTGAGGGTTCTGCATGAATCCTGAAGGCAGAGGAGTATGCAATGCTCTGGGGGGGACAGTCCCTGAATTTTATGACAAAAACATCCTAGAGGTTTAGTCTAGCAAGCAACAAGCTGAGAGCATAATGTTCAAATTTGACTCTCAAGGCTTGCTGCTGGTGGAAATTCTTTACGCTCTGCTCCCTGCTATGTCAGAGCATTTTCTGAGGAAGGGTGATCTCTGGTTCAGGTTCTTTGTCCAGAGAAGGAAATGAGGAGTTCTTTCCCTCCCCACATCCCTATTGCCTGCTATGAGTTAATCAGGCATCAGGGCCAGGCACAGAAAAGCAATGAGGTCAGGCCAGTAGGCAGCAGATGGGGGATTTCACTAGAGAGAGGTCTGCATGGGTGAGTAATAATGTCTCATTTGGGAAAAGGAAGAAGCATTCTGCAAGTATCACAGACATATTCACTCACATGCAGTTATATGTGCGTGTATATGTATTTATATATGTATGTATATATGTATNGCGTGTATATGTATTTATATATGTATGTATGTATATCCCATAACTCTTACTACAACTATTCCACTTCATGTCCCCTGACCTGGCTTTGCCTCTGTATGATTTAAGGCTTTGGGCATCCTCATTGCTAAAGGTCAACACTGTGGAAACCCACTAAATTCAAATTGTAAAATTCATCTAAAAAGACTGTGACAGAAGTACTGTAGGAACCAGAATCACAAATACAGCATTTCCCTTTTCCCTGTCATCTCACTGCTTACCCATGTACAACCTCACCCTTACAGGTAGAGAGCTTGCTATGCTGCTCTGGGAAAGCAGGCAAATGTTAATGTTCTGATGGATCCATCTCTTTCATTTCAGGCATTATGTCAAAACTGGTCAAAGAAAGGAAATTAACCTTCTCCCTCCCGCCCTCCTTTCCCTCCCTCCCCTGACTGCGCACACACGCACAGACACACGCATGCAGAGCCACAGCCAAGGCCCTCGGCAAGCCAGCTGATAGCAATCAGTATTTTGAGAAGTGATAGCTCATCTGTAGATTCAGCATTCTTTTGCAGCAGAAGGTATTATGCAAACTAGCCCCATTAGAAAAGCAAACATCAAAGCAAAACATGTTTTCGAAGAGACAAATGCATAAACCATGTGGTACCTGACACTGAAACAGAAATAGGATAATTACCCTTTCTCTCAATGGAAAGCATAGCTGCAGAGGATAAAAAAGGTGCCTCGTACACTGTGCCCTGTAGTTTCCTGTACTGTGCATGAAAGGGGGAGCAGCCAGCAGGAGCATGCAGCAGGGGAGAGAGCCTTAAAGGGTTGATACCATCCTCCTCAGTGAAGGACAGAACATGAGCCAGACTGCAGCTGATTGTAGAGCAGCACAGCTAGCCCTGCTCTTGGCACCAGCTGGAATGCAAGGTGCCACTCCAGCCTTAGGGGAAGGGGAAAAAAAAGAGTGCAGCTAAGGTTACACAATTACCTGTCTTGACAGCATGCAACTTATAAAAAACTATGCATACCGCCCTGACCATAAGTAGCCACAAAGTATGCTTCATGGGTCCTCTGACTGAAGTCTAAACAGAGGAAGCTCTCTGTAGGCAGATTTTTGCCTAGCCATGGATGCTGTTGCTCAGTCACTGCTACAACAAGGAGAAAAAAAGCCCTCACGGGCAGAATGGAAGATGGGAGGTGTGAAATGAGGTTTGGATGATGCCTGTCACAGTGCTGGTAAAACAACACAGCCAGGTACCACTAACTCATTTAAATGAAGAGCCAAGTAAATCAGAGACTATCAGGACTTCTGCAAAAGTTGAATAAACTTTCTTTAGGGAAGAAATGTTTGCCAAAGTTCCCAGGACGAGTTAGAAGTACATACACGTGCTCTCTCTTTCCTTCACCTCAGCCCCCCTCTTTTTCTCCTTCAGAGCTCATTTCTCCAGCACGGAGATCAACTATCAGGCCAGGAGAAAGAGAGAGTGTGAGATGGCCGACCTTGTCCTCCAGTGCCGAGGGCCTGTGGGTTTGGGCCAGGAACAGGAATTCCCTGTACAGACACAGAGTCTGCTAGAGGAGACAGGAGAGCCTGCTCCACAGAAGAGCACTTTGTTCACTGCCACCAAGGAAAACTTGCACAACAGACACACACAACCATGGAAATATGAATATTTTAAAAGTGTGTTTTTTCCTAGAATACACGGTGCTCTTATTTCCTTAGGGGGGCAGTAAAAATTGGGCAAGAGCATATTGCCAAATGCATAAGAGTTAGTGAGGATATTAGTCCTGCATGCTGTAGTCAGAGAGGGCAGAGCACCAGAGCAAGGTCAGAATAGATTAACAATTCAGAATGAATTCCTGATAAATGAAACATCCACCAATCACATTTAGCAGAGACGGTTAGGGTTTTTTCAGTCTTCTCTCTGAGTATCTTTTCTGTCAATTCTTCACTTCTTGGAAACTGCAAAGAGTTAAAATCCTTTCCCTTTTGTTCCTCCAAAGTATAAGCATATCAGTGTTTGTGTGTGTACATAATTTCTACATGCAAAATCTGAGGTAGATATTGATACCAGAGAGTGCTCTTGTGCAGCTGTTTTGTGCTGCATCACTAGCACAGGGTAGCCCTTAAAATGGCCCAACATGTGAATGTAGATAAGACAGAGACTAGGTTAAGACTAGGCTTTGCATTGGGAAGCCTAGACTAATTTCACAGGCTTGCTGAGGTATCTTATTAAACTGTTTGGAAAGGAATTCCTCTTCTTCCAGCTATCTAAAAAGTAGATGCCACAATAAACATCCAGGCTTCCTATGGATTTAACCAAATGGTGATTCGCCTTATCTTCATTTACTCTATTTGTCTTCAGAGTTACTCCATATATTTCTTTCTTTGTCCTGCCTAAGGAGTGAGCCCAGATGGATGGTTTAGACTTGATAGCTAACTTCTAGATGGCTAATGTTAACTGATCTCTCACTTCCTAGTTCATAATTCTCTATCTCGCAGGGGTCATATGGGAAAACATTAATTAAAGATTATGAGTTGTTGCCTTTCTAATCAGAAGACACATCAATAGAGTTTAGTGGTATTTGCAGCTGTGAAAATCCTGTTATTTTCTATGCAGGCTGGAACTCTAACCAGCAGCAGAACACAACCCAGTGTATGTGGATGCACCTCTGGATGTGGAACCATGCAAATGCACCAAGGCCCATGCACTGGAGGAACCCAGCACACAAGGCTATGGAAATGGAAGATGGCTGGAGGAAGATTTGATGGAGGCACCAAGCAGGTATTCCTATTTCTCCCCTAACACCAGGTCTCTGCCAAATACACTGTGCCACTGTTTACTCGTGGTCTTCTAACTTAAACTGGGGAACTGGCCTAGAAAATAGTGACCACAGGAAACAGAGTTGGCTTTATATCACCTCCTACACTGAGGCAGGAGCTTTTTGGTGAGAACCTCAGCTGTGGTCCGTGGGATACATGGATACATTACTCAGGGCTTACCAGTAAAATTTCATTTTTGAGAACTGCTGCAGCACTGTGGTGCATATATATGCAGAGACAGAGAGACTCTGTATATTGTACATAGGATCATGGTTTCATCTTCACTCTGATCTGATTTAACTCTATCAATAACAGATTTATTCAAAAATTAAAGAAACTCATCTAAAATCCTGTACAGGACATTTTAAAAGTCTGTGACTAGATGATAGTCAAGAAAGTATATGCTGATAGAGACAGAAACTCTAAAATCCTACAAAGAGTGTTGCATTGGAGAAGCAGTTTGCTTATGTTACAGGTATCTTGTCATTCTTCTTGTGCCACAGCCGACTGGGAACCTTATGTAATAACTTCACAGGCTAGTGTTGGATCTCCCACACTAGAAAGATTTAACTTTGTAGATACCAGAGCTCTTAGCTCCTAAGAAGTGTTTCTATGATATTCCTGAACCGATTTGACTCTTACCCACTACCTCTCCCAATTACTATCCTTGTCTCAAATTCCTCATGCACTACTAAAAGTACTGTGGTGGGTTACCCCTGGCTGCCCACCAAAGCTGCTCTCTCACTCACCCTACAAACTGCACAGAGGAGAGAAAATTTAACAAAATGCTTGTGGAATGAGGCAAGGATAGAGATAGATCACTCAGAAATTATCATCATGGGCAAAACACACTCAAGATGGGGAAATCCTTTGCATTTGTTACAATAAAATCAGAGTAGGATAGCGAGAAATAGAACCAAATCTTAAAACATCTTCCAACCACTCCTCCTTTTTCCCCAGGCTTAATTTTATTTCTAATTTGTCTCTACCTTCTTCGCCCTGCAGAGGAAGGGGAATGGAGGCTGCAGTCCATTAATCACACATTGTCTCTGCTTATTCTTCCTCCTCAGGGAGAGACCTTGTACTCTTCCTATGTTCCAGCATAGGTCCCTTCCACAGGGTGCAGTGCTTCAGGAACAACATGAGTCCCCCATAGAGTCACAAGTCCTGCCAGCAAACTGCTCCAGTGTGGGCTCTTCACAGGGCCACATGTTCTGCCAGGAACCTGCCTTTCCACAGGCTTCCCACAAGGTCACAGCCTCCTTTGGGCATCCTACTTCTCCAGTGTGGGTTCCTCCATGAGCTGCAGGTGGATATTTTCTCTACTGTGGACCTCCATGGGCTGCAGGGGGAGAGTCTTCCTTGCCATGGTCTTCACCACGGGCTGCAGGGGAATCTCTGCTCTGGAACCTGAAGCACCTCTTCCTTCTCCTTCTTCCCCACAGCTTTATATCCTGGCCATGGTGCCATGTGGTCTGGAACATCCTTTTGGTCAGCTGAGGTCACCTGTCCCAGCTGTGCCTCCTCTCATCCTGCCAGGCACCCCCAGCCTGTTCACCAGCCTGGCAGCCCAAAAAGCAGAGAAGGCCTTGGCTCTGGGCAAGCCCTGCTGAGCTACAACAGAAACAGCTCTGTGCTATCAATTCTGTGTTCAGCACAAATGCACAACTTATCCCCATACCAAGCACTGAGAAGAAAATTAACTCTACCCAAGCCAAAACAGACACAACAGGGCATTGTGGTATGTGGTTGATCAGAGAATGCAAAGAGCCCATTAGCTGTAGATGGGGATGAGGGACAGGCATGCTTTCAGTAGTTATCCTGATGGATCCATCAGCTATGAGGTCCTCCAGAAGCAAGGGAGTCACTGAAGTGGGAAAGGAGACAAGAACTGCAGAAATTTTCTAGTCATCTGGAAAAAACTACAGAAATTTTCAATGAGTAGGAAACTGAGGAAAATGCATTGGTTATCACATCAAGGAGGGAGAAGTCAGTGGAAGAGTGGATGCCTGGGGTCAGGAAAGCCAAGTCAAAGACTCAAGAAAACAGACTATGTGGTTCAAAGTGTCTTTGAACCTAAAAAATATTAATTTTGGTTCAAGGAAAAGACTTATTTTCCAAGTTAGTTCCTGTTTTAATTGGATCAATTCACATGTTTATAACTACAATAATTTGAAGGTATGTGATTTGTAAATATCAAATAAGATGAAATCTAGCATACTGCGTACTTTTTTTTCTTTTTAATAATATAAGCCAAGTTTATTGGCTTTTGCATATACTCTGTAATTCAGATGTATACTCAAAATTGTCCTTCTTTTGTAGATTAGTATCACTACAAATTATTACAGATGTTTCACCCTAACATAATTTATATTGTGATGGTCAAGATATTATTGTAATATCCACACACTGAACAGTGAAAAGGATACACACAGGTTTTATCAAAATTAGACAAGTTCCAAAGGCCTGTGGAACCCTTTGCCTGGAGGTAAGTTGGCATAGATTGTAAAATATATTTTAGAGTCTAAGGATTGCTTAACATGCATAAAAATTTATGCTTTCAGTTCTGTTAATGCCAAAGATCAAAATGTGTTTCAAATTCCACAAGTATACCAGATACTTAGAGGTGACAGCCTACTGTTTTGGTTTGCCTTTTTAGATGCCTTTTGCATTTGCCAATAACGCACTTGGATCACAAATAGAAAACTACAAACAGAGAAGTGGAAAAAAAACAGCACTTGCCATTTTAGAGATCTGGTTGAAGTACATTACAAGTACAAGTGCTGGAAGAATATCATGAAGTGTTAATCCTGCATGAATTCATAACCATTCAGAGTAGCATTCCTGGGGGCAAACTGTTGCTAAATAGCATTTTCCTGAGCATCACCAGCATATGCAATTAATGTTGTTTGCTAGGCATCATTCCTCCACTTTGGGCAGTGACCAGAAGACCCTAATATGTAGTTAGAGAAAATGCCCTTTCAGTGTTTTCCCCTTGGCACATACATAGAAAATTCAGCTAGTGGCTCTGGAGGAATCTCAAGTCTGTCACAGAGGTGGTCTGCTGCCTGCTGAAGTCTGGATACCTTTATATTTGGGACATAATTTTTCTGTCACACTAGGCTCACTACTTAGAATTTTCAAACTCACACTTTAAATCAAGCCTGAGGTTTCTCCAATGCACAGTTTGAAAAAATCCTGAGGAAATATTTTTAGCACTGACACAGAAAGTGTCAGAGGATCCCCACAGAGGTGAGGGTTAGTCTATGTATAGGTACGGCAGCTACCTGATTTCTAGGTGACTATAGGGAACACATTTTCTGTATATTCTGACAGAAAGTCTCCTTTCTTCCAGTCTGAACTCTGCTTTAGCTGTTTCAGAGCTAAATGCTGTGTCTCTACCAAGAAATTAGAACAGAAAAAAATCTCCAAACAGTGAGTGGGACTGAATCTCAAACCAGGATGCTTAGGTTGCAGAGTACACATCTGTTTGTGTGCATGTGTGTCTGTACAGACTGACAAGTATGCATGCATACAGGCAAGTATGCATATTGCACACTAAAAATATTTAGCATCTGGGTGGACAGAAATAAACCTTTATATTTCACCCAAAAAGCAGTAATTCATGTTGTGAAGAATGCCTCTTCTGGGAGACAGATCCCTCCTCAAACAAATTGAAAGAAAACTGGGGGAAAAAAATGCCAGCAAGCAAGAGAATAGTATATCCCAAATGTAGTCTTGTCTGGAGAAGAAATAGTCATGCTGCTGGTTGGCATAGAAAATAAATTAATCTTGAGACAAAGAAACAAAGTCCTTACTATTCCCTCCTGGAAAAATGCAATCCTTAGCTCAGCATCTCTGCCGTTGGATCTTGTGAAGTGACTTCAGCATATTCAGCTCACCAAACTTAGAAGTCTGCATTACCTATGATGATTGTTATAAAATATCAATATTTTAAGGAAGGCTATTCATATTTTGTAAGAACTCTAAATATTTGTAGTACCAAAACTACTTATGATTCTCTAATTATGCATAAAACAGATTTGTTTGCTTTGTTGACTTTGAACAAATGAATAGTAGAAGTTAATTCAATAAAACTGACTTGTTGCATTTGACTGTGCCATTGTTCCTTAAGACAGTTATTGAACACTTTTTCAAGTTAAACCACTATATAAAGCAGAAGTTCAATTTTTCTTCTATTTCCTCTGCTCTCTCCAATTGTTTTTGTCATCTTTTAAAGATATTATCCATATGAGAATAGATCAGTTGTTCAAGACCTGCATGGTGATGTAGGTACAGACTGCATTTACGTTAAGCTTGAAAAAAAGTAAAGTTGCATCTATTTTGACATGGAGTAATCCAGAGCAACAGAATTGTAGCAGTGTTTCAACACAGCCACACTCATACATAAAGCAGAAATTAAGAGATGCACACAGAAAGAATTCCAGTAGAGAAAGTAACTACATCTTTTATTAATCCCAAGGAAAATTAATTTGCTATGGATAGTGCCATAAGTCTGATTTCAGTTGAATGGTTTAATCCTTATATTAAGGAGAAGAGAAGGTACCTAGCACTGAAATTCAGGTCTAAAACAAGTCTGTATTCAAGGATCACAAAGAAAGGAAGAACAACCAAGGAGAAATATCCATGTGGAAAGCTACTTTTCCCAAACTTGTCACCACAGCATCCAGAAATGGAATGTGAGAGACCACTCTCAGAAGCAGATGAACAACAAAATGCTCAGAAATATATTTACTCTCATTCTACCTTGTTGTTACACATAAATTAGACCCATAGCAGACAGCCAAATGAGCACAGAATGAGAAGTACAATAATCTGGTCATACATTGAAAAGCTGAGATTGCCTTCCTGTTTCTGGGCCTGTATTCCAGAATATGTAGGTGGAGAGCATCTCTGTACCCTCCTATTTTAGGTAATGTCTTCACATAACCAAGACATGACATTGATACAGTTCAGACAATTTCACAAATATTTCCCCAAGAGAAGCCATCAGATGGCCTGTGTTTTTAGGAATTTGCCTTCTTTACTCCAGGATTGCTTCTGGTGACTCAAGAGAGCATAAAAGTAATACATACTAAGCAATAGATGTATGGTTTGAATTACTAATATTTATCTGAAATGGAGTTTTCTACTCTCCCAAAAGAAGGTGCAAAATCCCATTTGATTAGAACTAATCTCATAAATTATAATGTAACATCTAGTGGAAAGTAACAAATTACTTCAAGGACCAAGTATTTAAATTTATTTCAAAAGGCAAGCCTGTAAAAATGAATCACAGTTAACATACCTGACAATTTGCAATTGCATATATGTAGATTGAGAAAATAATTTAAAAAACAAATATTCTATGGAAAAAAACACATTATTGCCTATACTTGTTAAACACACACAATGGTGCTTATTTTATTTTCCAGTTTATCAAATAGAAACATGGTGCATAGTTTATCAATTTCAGTATCAAAGGCTCTTGCTCATGATTAATTTGCTATGATATTTAGAAAGGGAGGGAAGAATCAAGTGTGTATGAGCATGGATTTAGCTGTTTGTGTCAGATACTTGTGATTCTTTTTAGACACATTTTTACTCTGGCATTCAAAAACATGGTCACCATCCAATTATATTACAGTGTGAAAACTCTTGCTCATTGCTCAAGAGAAAAATGTCTAACATAATACATCTTGATAATCTCATTCAGTTACAGGCTATGACTAAAAGAAATCCTTTAATGACCACCAAATGCCATATTCAAGTCCATTCACTTTCTCCGTCAAGTGGCACTATACTTAGCACTGTGTGAGCATAACTGTTTTTCTGAAACAGAACTGTGAAAAAAAATTCTTCTGTTATTAAGAAATTGCTTTATTTGAAAATATTAATCATGGATATTTACAGTCTTGTTTTGTAAGTGTGGACTTCTGCAAGGTTCTCAGGAAACCACTAGTAAGCACAGATTACAAACCCTATGCTTTTGTCAGTCCAAGCTGGATATATGTTCTAAAGCACCCAGCTGCACAGCCTTGGCTCTTAACTCAGGCACTAAAATTTGAGCTGTGCACTTTGGGTCCCTGACCTGATATGTCAAATGAGAGGGCAGCTGACACATAAACTGGGACTATTCCCAGACTCAGGGAATGCTGCTGTGGTCCCACATATTTGGATGCATTGCCCTATAGTGTGTAACCCTCTAGTCAGTGCCCCTCCCAGTCTCAAGAGCCTGATCCACCAAGGTTATGAGATTTTAGAGCAGCTAGCTAAAGGCTTTGGCTTCAGCTTTATGGCAGCTTATGCTTTATAGCCCCATTCAAACCCTTCCTGTCAGTCTAAAGGAGGCTGACACCTTGAGTGCTCTCCACTCCTGTCAATAGCTGTCAAAGTTAAAGGCACCTGAGGATTCCAAGCTGCAAATCAAAGTGATGATGCTTTAACAAAGAACTGTGTTGAAGCAGCATACATTTTTCTTCTGGAAGCAAAATTTGGGCTTCAGATAATCTTATTTTTTAAATTAGCTTAAATTAGTGGGAAAAAAAATGGAACCTGTTTATTTATTTGGTGCAGGCCTGCATATTAAAGCAACATGGAGTGAACAATTGCAAACTGCAGAACTGTCCTCCTGCTGGTCTCATGCTACCAAGGTTACTTTACACCACATGTGTATCATAACTGGCATTCCATGTGCTATGTCAGGACTAACTCACTGACATTGTGTATTTTTTTATTACTAGAATTTCCCTCAAAATCGTTTTGTGGGAAGAAATGGTGAAGAAAATCTGCAGGGTTGTATTTTCACTTGAAATTATAGAATGTCTTGGCTACCAGAACAGCACCACTTGGATTACACTATCATTGAGCTGCTGCTGGAGTCTTCAACTTGAATAAGGCAACAGAGAAGCTGCATTACTTTCAAGAGTTTGAGCATATCTGTGCTACACAGAAGTATAAGGGTGGGACAGGAATTCAACCAGAAAATGGTAATCAAAATGTCCTTCTAAATGAGGAAAGTATAATTATTTTTGTTGCCAATATCTAGAGTTTCTAAGATAAAACAAAAACCTATTAAATTCCATTAACAATTTTTTTGGAAAGATGCAGAAAGAAGGAAAAAAAAAGGAGAAAGACAAAGAAAAATGGCAGTAGTGCCAGAATAGCCAATTGGGATAGTTATTTCCTTTATGGAAAAACTGTGGTTTAGATTTCCCTTTGGAGCCATCTTCTTAAAACACAATTTTCAGGAACTATAAGGAGAACACAGACCCCCAGAAAAGTCCTTTGAAAGTATTTCTGTTCAGTGTGAAATACTCATATTTGTGCTCATAAAAGGGTTGCCTCCGTTTTTGACACAATGCCCAAAAAGAATTCCCAAAAAGGAAGCAATATTGCTGTAACTAATTTTTTTTTCACTGACACCTGGCAGAGCTTTCTTCCCCACCAGCCATGCACTGTATTGAGTTTGTCAGTTCTCAAGAGCACTGTTCTTCAGTTCATTATTTCCTTCCCTCAAAAAAAAAAAAAAAAAAAAAAAAAAAAAAAAAAAAAAAAACTAAAAAGGCAAAAAAAAAAGCAAAAAGAAAAAAATAAGCTAAAATGGCAAAATAGAGATCAGTTGCCATTTAGAAAATGAACAGACCTCATTTAACAGATAAAAATTATCTGGTACCAATTACATTTATTTGATTAAGTCAAAATATAGCTCTTTGTTCAGTCCTAGTTTGAGGAGGTTTGCATTTAAGGTATTTGATGTGAACAATTTGTATAGCATGCATCTGTAGCTGTAGAATTTTAAATTTTTCAGACAGAGAAATATCTCCATTGTTTCTTCCCATATGGAAGCTCCTTCTCCTCCCAGTAGCTCGTGGGACCAGGCCAAGCCAAGCCAAACACACCTTGCTGGCTTTTACAGCTTCCTCTGTGGCTTCGTCACATATTTAGTGAGTCACAACCATTGATGTGCGTGTAACAAAGTGGATGCCACGGATCCACACAGTAACAGAGTCTTATTTTCTTTCCTTGCCCTCTTCAGTAGAGGCTTCAGTCCCAAAATACCCTCTGGGACTGTCAACACCACTTCTCAGTAACAAGAGCCTGTGCCTAAAGAGCATCTCTGTTTGCAGCAATTAAATGTATTTCAGATATTCACACGTGTTGTGGTTACTCCATAACAAAAACATACTGGGCTATGAAGAGATTTAACTTTTCTGAGCCACTGTCATCTTGCCACCCATTTCATTTTAGAAATAATAGTAGTCACAAACCACTTCATGGATGAGTGGATCCAAGTTTAACAGGATTCCTCAGGGAACACTGAAAAGGCACATCAAGAATGAAGCTTCAGGGACACAGACCAAAGGCTGATAAATATTTTCCACAATGCTGGATGCATTGGGGAAAAGAAGAAAAAACAACAGCAGCCTTTGTATCCTTGACCCTTTGCCTACTGTGCATTTTGGACAATCATATGCAAGCAATCAGAGCTTAACGAGAGCCTGCATGACTTGCCAAAGCTAAAGTTTGACCTCAATCAAAAAGTGATTGCTGCAGAGATGAAGGAGGATTAGGAAAAATGTATTTCAATTTCTCATCAGGCCAGTGTTAACCAAGATGAGGAAGTTATCTTGCCCCTGTAGAATCAGTATTTTATTAAAGAAACCCTGTGCTGAAGTTCTGAATTACGCAAACAAGCACTCTGCCAAAAAAGCTTTCAGTGGCACGTTCACATCAGATTCTTACCCACTATATTAGGGGATACTGCAGCTGGTTACATCTGCACTGAACTGCCTCTATAGTTGGTTTTTGGCTGAATCCCAGGGGAGATTCTATAAGCTTGATAACAGTTTGGTAGGTTGGAGGGTTTTTTAAGAAAAAAAAAGGCCCAAGATATCTTCATATTCAACTGTCTAAATGCTTCACGTGACTCAAAACTTCTCAAAGTTTCATCAGCTCCAACTGTTTCATAGTGCATTCTCCATATATTATTTAAATATACAATTTCAGCTGGAAGTGTAACCCTGCCCTTGTACAAACATCACTCTGCAGAAGATGCTAAACATTCATCTCATTACCGTAACAATGTACATAAAATAACACACCTTATACAATTGCTACCAGCTTAATTAACAAGATTGCAAGGAGATAGTTGGAAAGGGAGCAAACGGTATTGCATTTTTCTTCAGATGCCTGCATCCACTGAAAACTCTTCAGCATAAGAACAGGAAATAACTTCTCAGGTGCACAGTCAGATTGCAGATCTTAACTCCAAGCTCCACTTCTCCCCACCAAAAAAGTCAGCCTGTGCTACAGAAACGGGAACAAGATGTTTATGGCATGAACTCAGTTAACTTATGGAGTGCTAAGACATAGTGTACATTCAGGGGTTGGGCACCATTAACGTTAATGAAAGGCTAGGATGTACATCCACAAGTTTTTACAGATGATGCATGAATGGATATGTATCATACTTCCTAAGGGCACTAAATCAGCAAAATGGCAAACCCAGAATTAAACGGCTCTTGCTTGAACACAACACATTGAATGGCTTGTTTCTTTGAGCAAATGGGTGTGAGGGAAGTTAAAGTTTAGGACACCGCATATGTGGAATGAATACACAGATAAGCCAAATAAAGACCTCTGCTTGCGTTCCTATGTAACAAAATTTTACATTTAGTGTTTGCAGCTTGCTGGAGTTTGGGCTTTTCTTTATTTCCTCCTATTTTGGGGGTAGGGGGGAGAGTGGGTATAAAAGCCCAGAGGAAAATAACCAAAACAAAAAGAGGAAAAAAAAGTCATAAAAGCATTTCAAGAGGAAAATATGGCATTCAAATACAGCATGCCCAACAAAAGAAATTCCATACAGTGTAGTCATATACCAGCATTAAGTGATTCAAGAGTGCCCCTCCTTACTGTTACTGTCACACTGCCCTAACAATAGGCTTGCATGAGGGGAGAGGAGGATATATTTCAGTCTTGTATTCTTTTTTACTGGGCCACAAGTCTGTCTTCAGCTACAATGCTGAAGTTGTTCCTTGGTGTCTTGGGTTGCATAGACTCCTGTAAATAATATTTCTGTTGAGGCAGATGAACTATTTAAAAAAATCAAACAGCAGTTTTCTTACATTATATTGTTCAAAACAACATGCTTGAACTCAAAAGACAGGAAAGCAATTCAATCTATTTTATTTCTGATGTGAGGAAGGAGTGTTTGCCAGCAGGTGGTTCAGGAGGTGTCTTGAGGTTCCCCAGCCTTTGGTGCCTCACATTTGAGCTGCCACTTTTCTTCCACAGGAGCAGCTCTCCCTCCCCCAAAGAGGAAAAGAGGGCAGAGCTGTGGGCCTGCAGCTGGCTCTGAGTATATACACCTGAGCCAGCACCTCACTGGGGACCTGCTGCAGTGGCTAAGAGGGAGATCAGGAAAAGAGGACATCTCAGAACCACACTCATCTCCAGAAAGGTGGGTCTCTTATGTGCTACTGCAGGTAAATCTGGACAACATGGGATCTAATCAGGACCCCTGGTCACCCAGGTTGTTTCTCTGAGTCTGTCATGGACAATATTGATTTGCCCATCAGTGTCTCTTACTTCTCAAGCCTCAGCAACTTAGGGAGGCAGGTTTTACCAGGGAGTAGGCCAGGCCTGCACAAACCAGGCGATGTACTCTATAATGTGTAGACATTTTTGCATTCCTCATCCCATCACCACAGACTCAGCAAAGTTCAGCTTATTATTCAAAAATTTCCCTGAGGTCTGAACTTATTGAGAATTTTCTTGCTATACTTAACTGCAATGCCTCTATTCAAGCTTGTTTATTACAGGATTTCTCAGTATGATCTTTGCATTCCAGTTTCCCCAACACAAGCTGTGACAACCCACAAAAAAAGAATTAATTTTCCTACCTTAGCTTACATACCTGTTGGTGCTAGTTGGCATGGCATGGTAGCAGTACAAAATTTAATGGGGGTTTTACCATAAAACATAAGTTGGGTCAATATAAATATGTTTCTCTAAAGCATAGTAGTCATTATTAAATCATTACCCTGTATGCTGCTACAAATATTAGATAACTCTTATCTCTGAGAAAATTTTTTTGAAAAATCTTTATGTAAGGTTTTTTACATGGGCTGCTAGTGGCATTTCTGTGGCTTCATCAAAAGAATGCATTAAGACTGCAACATAATGTATTCCACCTCATTTTCAGCAGGAATATCTGTAGGGAGAGGACTGTGATTGTCTCAGCTCTTTTAATGGAACTAAAATACATTGCTTCAAATGGAAAAACAATATCCTCTTAATTTCCCTTGTGATGGTTATTTTATATAATAGAAGGTAGAAGGGAAGTAGTACCACTGTTATTAAATGTTAAAAAAAAAAGCCACTGTTCTATGGATGGTTTTCTACCCTGGAGAACAAAAAAGAAGCAGAGTAGTCAGAGAAGAGTTTGAAACATATGTACATTTATTTCCATTCTTTGGGCTTAACTGAACCCTGGATGTATGGTTTTGTCCAACTGTGCATCATCACAAGCAGCTGACTTTACTCACGTTACTTTGAAGGGGTTAACATCTGTGCTCTGAGAGAGATTCTCCAGTTCCATTAATTAAAAGGGGCTTTGTAAGCAAGTAGCTATTGTTTTAAAATGCCAGATTACCCTTGTAGTCGACAAGGAGATAAGATAGTCATAGACCAGAGCTAGTTTTCATTTTCATTTCCTCATTTTATTAGGTTTGAAACAGTAAGAGTGGGCTGCAGTGATTAGTACAAACAGGAGAGCCACACTTAAAAGCTGTCAGGGTTTTTGTGTATCTGTTTAAGCTCCCCAGGCTAAGAAACAAGTCTATCCTTGCATGTTTACAATGCCTGCTAAGCATAACTGACAAGGATTTCCAGACCCAACTCTAAGGGCAGAGCTCTCGTCCAAGCCTTGGACAACTTACATCAGATTTTTGTAATCCATTCTGCTCTGCTATCAACAGCCACAAAAGGGTCCCCCTGGAAATAATCACAGTGCTGCTGCTAACCTTTTCTTTCCTACTCTTGGCTATATGCTACTTTCAGTGTAAACCCTTCCCCTTTTTCATCGTATGCAGCACAAATTTCTTGGCCTTATCTTCAAAGACCATCACAATTTTGCCCCACCTTACCTTTCCTGCTAAGTCCCAAATAGAGGTTAACTCCCACCTCGCTTCACAACACTCCCCTTTGTGCTCTGTCCCACTCACAAGCCCTCACCAGCAAAGTTTCTCATCAAACGCGCCTCCTGACACAAAACCACCCTCTCACAGCCCAATGAACAAAGCAGGACTGAGCCATGTCAAACAGCCCTGGCTGCTGCTTTCAGGGCTCCTCCAAAACCGAGCAACCATGCCCTAGACCCTGCTCTAGGATGCTGCTCAGGTGCTGCAGCTTTGTTCCTTCCAGCAACAGAACAGACTTCCACTTGCTCAAAATGCTTGTGCAACTGGAGCCTCAAGTTCAGTAGGTAACAGGATCTCCAGCACTGTGGCAATATCAGGTCAGCTTTATTACAGTACAGTGAGGTCTGGGGATTTAGAGGCTCGTGTGCAGAAGAATTTATTCTCTTATTTTCTATCATTTAGGTCAGAGAGTAACCTCAGTTATCCAGGGAGATTTCCCAACACGTACATTTATTATTGTTTGGCATGGGGCTCAGCAGCCTGATCCTCAGCTGTCAGAGATCCCCCATCTATATAATCTTTTCCATTGCTGGGCAGTGCAGTTGACTGGCACACAACATGCAGCTTGTAAAATGCAAGCACATTGCTTCACACTGTGCATGTGCTCCTGAGCAAACTCCCAGCAAGATACCACATACAGTGTTTGCAGAAAATTGTTGACACTTCCCCTAAATGTTCTGGCTGCTAGTGCGGGCTTGCATATCTATCCACCTAATACTCAGGTTTGACAGCAATGTGAATTCAGCATGTCAGGGATGGTGGTACTTAAAGATACTGGCACGAGCAAGGCAGGTGGAGTCTAGGAGGCTTTTCCATTGCCAGCAATAGCTGCCTTTTTTTACACAGTCACTCTCTTTTTTACCTTTTTTTTTTAATTTTTTTTTTTTATGTGGTTGGGGTGTGTGCATACACTGAAGATTTGCTTCACTGCAAATGCTTCCAGGAAAGTAANTCCGCAATTGCTTTCTTTTTTTACACATTCTCCTTCTTTTTTTTCTTTTTTTTTTAATTTTTTTTTTTTATGTGTGTGGGGTGTGTGCATACACTGAAGATTTGCTTCACTGCAAATGCTTCCAGGAAAGTAACACTTCTGTCTACAATACAAGTAGACTTGTGTAAGAGTTAGCCATTGGTGTTTCAAACCTGATTACAGTTTTCAACAGACTCAGATGAGTATCCAGGCAGCCACTTCAGTGGGGTATCTAAAGCCTCATTATGGAAAATATCTTTCTAGCTACATCCATCAGTCAAACAGAAGCAAGATGCCAATGCTGGGTGGAAATCTTCCACTCTAGCTTGCATTGCTCAAGATTAAAACTGAAGTGAAATTTATAGGCACAAATTGCACTTGTGTATTTTATGTATCTTTTATTATATCCAAAATACTTGTACTTTTGGGTTTGCTATGCATGTCATTCATACATGATGGACAATTCGGCCAAAGTAACAACTACATCTGGCCCTAAAGCTGTGTGAAAAATTGATATTCTTTATGAACTCCTGTATGTGAGCAAATAGAAGACAAATGATATATTAATTCACTTCCTGATCATATTTGTTATGAATTCATGGGAAGGACACACGCAGGCTCAGTGATTTAGAAAAGGAAAAACTTACAATGCTGTCTACAGTTATTAATTCTCCCAAATCATGATTCATCTTGTCAGAGGACTTCATGAGGGCACCTGGCTTTGCCATGGCTTTTCTTCTCTGTTTTTGTTTGCTTCCTTTGTTTTTCTTCCCTGTCAACAGGTATTTGCCCTGAATCTGTTTGGATTATAAATGCCCAGTGAGCTAAGACCTGAAATGGAAAGTTGATGCTCCAAGATACCGCCAAAATGAATCTCACCAAAAGTAAACATGACACATGTCTAGTCCCAAACTGAAAAAACTTAATTGTGCATTTGGATCACTGGCACAACTGAACCTTGCTGCCTCACACTTTTCCTATCAAATCCCAGAGACTCCCACTCTATTTTTAACATTTTTGACACCCATATCCCTCTACTGCATGGATGATTACTCATGTTCTCCTGGCATTCAAAGGGGGCAGATTTATAATTGGAGCTGCAGTCTCGCAAAAGGTACCTGAAGCAAAGGACCAGTCATTAAATCACATCTTGCTGGCCATGTTCGTTAATCTGAACAGGTTGATGCATCTTGATTTCTGGGCTGGTATTCTCAACAGTATTTCTGCACTGCTAGATGCCTGGATAGCACTTGAAGGCTGGTTTTGCCTGTACCTGGAGTTCACAGCTGAGCCTGTAAGCTCCACAGTGAGGTACCCTGCTTTGTGTGCTGCCCAGGAGCACATCCATGATTTTAGGCTGGGACAGTGAGCCAAGAGGTAATCGCCTGTATATTTACACACATGCATGTGCTGTGTGAGTGAGGAAGATGTAAGTACCTAAACACTGCTAAAGTTGCTTTATCCTTTTGCTACTAGTATGAATCAGGTTTTACATAGAAGATAGGACCTTTTAAACACTGGGTAGGTGCAGTGACAGACAAATCATACCAAATAGCACAATACTTTCCATTATACACTAATCACCACATTTAAAATTGTTATCATCAGATTATGTGGATGCATGATTCACAGCCCACTCCCTGTCTCCAAAGAATCGTTTTTTAAGCAGGCTGCCACGCGCCTACTGCACCTGATTGTTTCATCGGCACATTCCAGCTAACAAAGGCAGACGAGCCAGGGCAGAGCCCAGGACACTGATACACTTGTTCTATCCCCACAGGTGTAGCAGCCTTCTGTTTTGAAAGCTTCTGGGTGTAGGCGTTAGGGCTGCATTCTTTCTTTAATTTGTACTCGCTTCTTTTGGAGTCAGATGGAATGGCAGCCAAGCGAGGAGTGCACAGAAGGAGCAAAACCCGCGTTCAAAAAGCCCTGCTGGGACACGGACCGTTACGGCAGGTCCTGAGCCCTCGTTGTCAAACAGAGGGGGGAAAGGGAGATAACTCAGGGGGCTTTAACATTAGACATCCTTCCTAGCCTCATGTATTTTTGCCCAATGTTTCTGGCAGAAAATGCTTTCTGTATAACATACAACAAAAGGTAGTTCCATCTCAATTCATGTTTTATGTAAAATTACTTATACAAGCCACTATTTACACAGTAGGATAGGTGCACGTTTCATTTATTTTATGTGCAATTACTAGAACCAAGTATTATTTATATGGCTCCACTCTTTTATTGTCAAACAAGCAGAAGGGAGGCCACATTCTCCTCCCAGTTTACACCATCTGAGGCCAGAACAGACCATCGTACCCATCCAGTCTGACCCCTTGCACTCTCACACACTAACTTCCTCAGCTGTGTGATTATAACTCACAAATCTCACTTCCAAAAAGCCAACAGTTTTCTAGATTAAAGCTTGAGCAAGGTGTCGAATTGTCAACATTAAAAACTGAAGTCACTTATGTGGTTTGAAGACAGCTGTGTCAGGGGTTACCTTCTGAGAGGAAGGGACAGTCACTCAACACCCCACAGACACTGACCCATCTGCTGAGGTGGCCTGGCCCACAAGATTTCTTATAATGAATCTTGTGGTAATCACCTGTTCACTAGGATTTTTATGGGGTTTTAGCTGTTTTGTGTAGATTAAGGTACTCTGTTTGCATTGCATTGGAGATCTTAGCCAGCCAATTAAGAGATTAATTTAACTCACTGATGCTTACAGAACCTCTGTGCACAAGCTGGCATTTGTATGAAAATTCAATATTGACAGAAACAATTTTCCTGGCCCATAAAAGGAAGAGTAAGATGTGTGAATCTGACATTCATAACTCCTGGTCATTGCTCAGTGGTCTGTGTTTAAATCTCCACAGACAGAGCTAAGAAATTACCTTTTTCTTTATTAGAGAAAGTATTCAGGAAGGTAGATTTCTTGAAGCTCCACCTGTTTTTAAAACCAGCTTCAGATAAACTCAGAATTATGCAATTTTAGGGAAAAAAAGTCACAAATATCTTATTTCTTTTTCCTTTTCTTTTTTTTTTCTGCCAACCCAGAGTTCTGTTATCTTATACTTATTTTGATAAGCTACCTTCAGCTTTTCTGTCTGCACATGCAAGGCAACAAATCCAGCCCCATTTCCAATGCAAGTTTAGACAACGTGGTTAAATTAACAGCTTGAACATTAGAAAAGAGATTAGGATAATTAATGCCAAGATGATAGAACTAGGAATGTTTTGTACTGTAGGTAGGGCCACTATTTGGGAGGCCAAAAGAGGAGCTTTACCACCAGCTTGCAACAGGTTCTAACAGTGGAACTTGAAAACTGGAATCACATTCCCCTGAAATGTTAGTCATATTTTCAAAAACATGTGCTGCAATCTGGTCTTCCAAACTCAAGTGGAAGCACCGGAAATATGCCCTCTTTTCCTCATTTTAACAAGAAGATACATTATGTGCCCACGTTTTTCTAGAAAATTAAGCATTTCTTTGGATTACTTTGTGTGCTTGAGTTCAGAGCTGGCCAAAGAAATACAGGTTTGACACCTTAAAGAACAGAATAGCTGCTCTCTATCTAAAGCCTAGAAATTAATTCAGGGGGTTTTGTTTGGAATTAAGAAACATTTTATTTCCTTGCTCCAGGGCCTGTTCAATGCCTTCCCTTAAGACACTGAGATCATGAAATAATTAAGAGCATATTTATTGACCTGGAATCATTATTTACTGTCAAACTGCCAGGTTCTTTGCACAAAATTCACTACATAAAATTACGCTGGGAATTAATGACACTGGTTATACAGACCCAGTCAAATTTCAAGAAAAGAGTTTCAAAACCAAGGGGAAAGGGAGATGTTTGATTCACGTCTAAACCAGTTACAGTGTGCTAACCCCAGTGATAGAGGATGGACAAGAATTTTAACATTTTAAGAGATACTTTTGCAAGGAACAAATATAATCTTTGCAAAGTCCATTCTCAGAGTTCTCCATCTTTTCTAGAGCATGTAGCTGTACAGGCTTCTTCCTAAAATCCAATGATTCACAGTCTCAAAATACTGCCTGATTTGTAGAGAGGTGCACTGACACTTACCCATAAGATCCTCATGGGGTTCTGGGTACTTCAGAATCCTATGAAAAAAGACAAATTTTTCCAGAGGGACCCTTTAATTCCTCCAAAAAGGAAGCAAACTATGAGAATGCTTTTTATTAAAAGAGTGAGTTTGGTCATTCTCTGTTTTAAGGTGAAGTTTGCTGTTGGTGTGTCTGCAACTGTCTTTGACAGATGCAAGACAAATGGGTTTTAGAAAGGGTGTGAAACAGAGAAGTAAGAATGTAGAAAGATAGACACATGGTTAAATAGGTAAGTAGAAATGGCCTGATTTTGGAAAATGTTGAGAACTCAAGGTCCTGTTAGTTCCCATTCACATCACTGAAAATTTGATATGCTAAAAACATTTGATTTACATTTTCATAACTGTCTTACCTTGGCACCAGAAGACAGGTTATCAAAACCTTCTGTTGTAATGCCCAGCCTGAGAGGACATGAAAAGACTCACGTTCAGAGGGCACAGGCTCAACACTCCCCCAAACCATAGCTCTCTTAATGTCCAGAACTAGAGCTGCTTACTCTGAACTGGGATCCCCAGAAGCATCCATTTCATTTGAAACCCAGACTTTCAGCCCCCTAATCTCTGCACCCACATGTGAGCATAGAGCAGAAAACAAGTCAGTGACTGAAAAAGCTGGTCCCTGAATCACCAGAGCTGAGGCCACCAGAAACACACTCAGAGTTTTTCTCCCATCTCTTCTCAGCAGAAAGTGCTGGAAAATCAGTTCACCAGGGCCATTACATCCCAAAGCAACATTAGATTTGTTTGATCTGCAAACTGCTCTGTCCTCAGCAATTTGTGGCTTTCTGTGTACCCTTACACCTCCAGCTTGAATCCATCCAAAAATTATTCCTCCCCCAAAACACACATCCTTTTGTTTACTTTTACCTACCCAGCCTGTTGAGCTGTACACTGCTCTATTATGTGGTCTCTGTGTTTTCCAGGCAGATTTTCCTCATCTGAGGGATCTCTCAAGTGAAGGTTATTTGAATAAATGAGGATGTTACAGCCCACCCACCCTAAGCCCCCTATCTGTCTTCTCAGAGCTCCCTTATGAAGAGCCAAGAGCTTGTCTTTGGACTGCAGAAGTCTAGAGGGATTTCTTTGCTAACATGAATAGATGTAGAGGTTTTCAAAGTAATAATTTAGATATATAGTCAAATAAAGCCTTGATATCTTAGAAAAACAGACTTTAGAAGACTTCTTTTCTTGCCACAGAACATGAGCTAACCGCAGAACTAATTTTTATGATCTCTGTGAATCTGAAACATAGTTCTGGGAATTCCCAGAGTTCCTAAGTCCAACCATACCAAATTATAACATTTTAGTTTGTGTGCATACGCAGAGAAGTTGTCTTGGGCCTTGTATCTTTGCCTGCCCAGACGAGTGCTTCCCTGAGATGCCCTGATGATCACAGCCAACTGATATTTCACTGGACAGTAATTTTGATTTCTCTATCAAACTCACTCATATCACTGTGGCAAAGCTTATACTTGCAGATGTAGGTTAGGGTTGTTGCTGAAAGAAACATTGGCAGGGGAAGGTTTTACGTATTGATATAGTGAACAACTACAAGCAGGATCATGCCAAGTGATGCTTGGAGGCAGGGGCTGAGAGATAGAGGGGGTCTTTTTGCACTGAAGGCATTGCTGAATATCAAATGGCAGGTATCAGAGTGACAGCTTTTGTTTTCATAGCCTATTGAAAAGTTAACGAAGTAAAGATATAATCATTCAGGTAAAGCAGGATACGAAGCAGGCCAGGGCTTGCACTAAAAATGCATAAAGTTATTTCACTAAAAGACAGAGGCACTTGCCCATGGCAGGTGCAAAACTTAGGCATTGCTCTGATTGCCTCAAGAAAGGAAAAAACCTGCAGAAAATGTTGGGACATGTTCTAAGCCTCCTCAACAGCCGTTCTCTCTTTTTTTTCCTGTTCTTTTTTTTCTTGTTGAATACTTTAGGTCGTATCTTTATTGTCTGCCAGCAAAGGCTGTGGTTTTCAGGGCTCCAAGCAATTGGGGAGGGAGAGCACACACAAAAATCTTAAGTGGTTTAGAGAAGTCTCTGAATCAGGAGATTTCATGACGAGGATGATATGGCAGAGCTTTAAAGTATGTGTCTGCTGTAAACTAGAGAAAGGACAATATCTGAGGATGACTCACATCTGTCTGACTCTACTCATGGATTGAAGGAAAAATGTCAACCTCACCTCAGCTGCCACTTGAAAACTCTGAGTGTTTGGTTTCCTTGGTTTCCCCTTGATGTTAGGCGTCCAAGTTCTCCTGCTTCTGAGACACACGTGCCCCCATTGCACTCAGCGTGTATCCATATTGCCATCTCACAGCACACCAAGGTTTGCTCCAGGGTCCTGTTCTCCTCTCCTTCAGGTGGTCAGCAAGGCCCCCTGCCCAGGGAAGGCAGAGCAGGCACAGCTCACCCTGCCTGTGGCACAGCTGTGACCTGGGAGCACCTGCAGCAGATCCCTGCCAGCAGCTCTGTCCTGCACAGCTCCTGTGCCAGCAGAAGGAGGACACTGTCACACCCTGGCACGAGAAAAGAAGGGCCCAGAGTTTGGGGCTCGTGTCTCCACATGACATGCTGCTCACCCATCCTGCAGCAGGCAGGCCCAGCTCTCAGTGCGTGCTCAGCAGAGACCACAGCCACACCACAAGGGCATTCTGTGCTTAGATCCATTACTATAAAGCAAGGGCAAAAGGACACGCTGGAAGCAGGGGAAGCTTTTGCACAGCAAAATCCTTAAGATTTGATGAATCATCAAGTGAAGAACCTCTCAAAGCTGCCAGAAAACACAGAAACAGACAAAGGAACTCTTTTGATATCAGAATAGTCAAGAGATGCCAATTTGTTCAGCCAAACCCATCACTCTGTGATAGCACATGGATATCTGTTTTCCTAGCTGCCTGCTTTTGAAATGGTTAGAGACTCCCACTGAAAACATGAGGTGGTATGAATGGAGTTTAAAGGAAATAACTAATTTGGACTGGAAATTGAAGGTACTTAAAAACAAGTTCAACTTCTCGCTATCATTGGGGGGAGAAATGGAAAAAGCCAAATTTATGCTATACCTTATTGCTCAAGCTCAGCAGTACCTGGAAGACTCAGAAGCAGGCACTGACCTGCATGCATTTTTCCAGTCCCAGCCCTTGGTGATATGAGTAAGAGACAGGAAAACAGAGGCAGCTTTGAAAACACAGGCTCAGAGGACAGAAGTAAGTGCATGACTGAATTGTGTTCATCAGCAGCTGCTGCACACAGAGAACTGCACAATCTAGCAAAATTCCTTGCAAAACCAATGGCAGAGGCATTTCAGCCAGGAAGAAAAATCCCTTCTGGATGTAGTTTTGTTTATTTGTTTGTTTGTGTGACTGATCCCCACGCAAGCAATCGCACACCTGTCTCTCTCCCTCCCTCACTCATGTGCACAGTCAGGAGCTGTTTGTGTAGGAGAGTCCTTTGGAAACCCGGCTCCTTCTGTCCCAGCAGCACCTTGCTCTCTCTGGCAGTCTCTGAAGCAAAAGGAGCAGTGAGCACTTCCCCAGGGAGAGGAATTTTGGTGCCTACAGGTAGGTGGTGGGCAGGGGAGAGGCAGGCTTATTGCAGTGGTTTCCTGTCAGCCTGTCGCTCACCAGCCTTCCAGGCACACTCCTTTCCTCACAAGGCAGGCCACAGCACACTGGATCTTTCCACATCAAACCCAAATGCTTCTTGACTTTTGCCTCCCTGCCATCCTTTTACCCTCATTTCCCATTCCCAGCTCCTCTCCACTCCAGGTGTGTCTTTTGAAGTATCTCACTGATCAGTCTTCCTCCGTGGGACAGAAAGGCCACAGGGCCACAGGAGAAAGAGATCAAAAATACCACTTTTTTTTGGAAAAGCTCTAGAGCCTGCAAGCTTGTAGATACTAGACAACTAGAAAGCAATTGTGGTGACTTCTTGGACCCAGACTGTCAGTCACAATCCAAGGGATGTAGGTGAGAACTGTGTTTCAGTGTAGGGCAAGGACCAGCCTGTGGCTAGGAAGAGCTTGGGCAAGTAAAATGGGAATTCAGGAGTACAGCCTACTGTGATGCATATTCCAGGTAATGGAGTCACTGCACTGATGTAGATCTACTCCAGTGCTCTTAAAGGCATTTAAATACAACTTTCAATCTATGTGGGGTTTCAAACTCCAACACTTTCAGATTCAAATTTAAACAGTCACAAACCCTAGAGAGTCACAACCTAATTTGGCCAATCTTATTGGGATAAGCATTTGAAACAAGAAAATGTCTAATAAATTGTGTTTGTGACTATGTTCACAGATGTTGATCAACAGTATAAGAAAAAGCAATAAACTACCAAAAAAAAAGATATATAATAAAAAACAATATGAAAGAATACTAGTCAAAATGATAGAAAAAAATTTAAAATTATGGAAATAAACTGGCTGAGAACAGGACATCAGTAAAAACACTGCTGGCAGAGGGGAGACAAATGTGTCCATAACTCTAAAGGTCTCCTATCACCTTTGTACAGAACTCTCTACAGAGTTTACGTTATAAGCATAAATAAGATGAGATGTCAGGCAGGCCTGCTCCAAGTAAGGAAGATGTGAACCTTTGCTGATAGCAGGGGATTTTTACAGCAAAAAGAAGGATAGTTTGGCGGAGGAGACATGAGAAAATACTGGGCTCAGAATCGCAGTGTGATCCAAGACCTTCTCAGAGCAGGATCTCTGTCCAGATTCCCAGCCTGCCTGTCCATGCTCAGTCACTTGAGCCAAGGATTATTTTATGTCAATAAGCTCAGTCTTTTTCCAGGGAATAGAAAATTCATCCAGTGTGGATGAATTGGCTGATACATGAAAGGAACAGGTCCAGAGAAAATAATTTTAATTACACTGTAGAAGAGGCAGCGCAGGCAAACAGTAGAAAGTAAAAAACTCAAGGGAAAAGGAAAAGCTGATTCCAAATGAATAAGCCCAAAAGAGAAGTGTGTATCTGATGTGTCATCAGTGTACTTTGCAATTCTCTGAAATGGAGGGATGTGTCATGTTAACGTGTTGTTGCCTTCCTCTGGGATAAAGGGCATACCACGTGTCAGGAATCTCCCGTCCTCTAGCAAAGGGCTGATGCCTGCAGAGACCACACATTCCACCTGACTGTAGCTAAAAACAGAGTATGTGATTGCATTTTTAACAGAAACCATAGTTTTAGAGCTTTTTTTTTAAGCAGACACTTGTTGACTATTATATGGTGAGAAGGAAATTCCACCCCCAAAAAAATAGGAAAATATTCTACATTTTGAGTTACAGATAGCCATCAGATCACCCAGATCCTGGACAAGTAGGACATGGCAGGTATTCTGAGCTGTATTTAAAAGGAAAAATGGACTTTCTCAAGCTATTGTTCAAAAGCAACTTGAGAGGACAGAATTTTCCTATGAAGAGCTGCTATAGCAAGCTTTTTAAGACTGAAAGGAACAGGTTATTACTGAAATTTCCCCTACTTAGTGCTCAAGTCTGAGAAGAGATTTTTGCAAGAAGCCTCCTCTGCTCTGCCGAGTAAGCAGCCTTAGCACTGGTTTAACCTTGAAGCCACATTTTAACTAAAGGCCCAAACCAGACTGTCATGTAGACAGTGTTCCCCTGCTTTTCTTACCTCTGACTGCTATATTGCAGGGGTGAAATGCCACCAAATGGACTAAAAATATATTAACAATTGTTTTGTAATTATCTTGGCAGCATATTCACTGCAATTACAAGGAAATTGCATTTAACCACGTTTTATGGGTTTAATTTTCTGTTCAATTAATGCAATTGTTTTGCAACTGTTAATCTTAACTTTAGCTCAAATATTTAATACCAAGGGAGAACAAATTTTTACAGAGCTTTATGGAGCTGATTTGTTGCGTGTATCATAATGAGATGGTGTTGTTATAAAATGAAGGAATTCTTTATTAAACAGTCAGCTTTGCTGATCTTAATTGCAAGCTGCATCTCTACACGGCACCTGTACATTCTGATGTGTTGTCATAACCCTCAGAGCTATGTAAACAAGCAAGTCCTGTCGTGTTGCTGGCTGACTCCTGCAATCACAGAGACAAAGTGATCTCCAAGGAGTCAGGTATACGTACGTACATTTAAGGAAAAAAAAATAAAAGAGAAGAAAAAAAGTAAAGAAGGTAGGAGCAGTAGTTAAGCAATAGAACACTTTTTTTAAAAATATCTGTTTAATGGGGAAGGTGAATCATTAAAAAGCTCAAAAGGAATACACGGTCTCAGAAACTCAAAGGGAATACAAGTGCATCTGGACAGCTGGATTCCTGATTCCAAACCTAGTTTCCACAGGTGCTGGGGGATTCTAGTTTCCACAGAGGTAAGACTAGCACCTCTAGGAAAAAGCCCACTTCAGCATCTACACTTTCTAAATTCTGGTTTGAAACTGGGGCTCTTCTATTTTCTCGAGGCAAATTTTGAAACATGGCACAGTTCAGCAACAGTTCCTCTGGTTCATCCACAGGTTTTTAGAAGAAAGATTTATAAATCAGTGTTGTGCTGGTAGGAGTATGAGCAGACAGATTCCTAGCTGGCATAAATCAGCATTGTTCCACCACGGTATATTGTGCAACATTGATTTACACCAGCTATGAAATTAGCCCGCAGTGCTCTGCCATGAAAAAAATATAACTCCGGGCAGCAGCGAGGAGGTGAAAACCTTCAAGCTAGCCTGATATTTATCTGTCTGGACCAGACAGATTTTGAACACTGTCACACTCCCCTTTCATTTATCCATCTAGTGGTCCTTGGCTCCAGAGGTGAAAATTTCAGAGGAGACTAATATTAGACTGAACTGCTTACACAGTGGGACCAGTGTGAAGCTAAGTAGTTTACAAAATCTTGGCAGAATCTACTCAATCCCAGGCTGTTTCTGACAGAATATGATGCACCCAGAGAAAAAGTGGACTCCCAGGGAAAAGGTGGAATTTCGGGGAATAGGCTGCGTCTGGTGGTGTGTCTGTATGGGGATGACTAAATAAAGAAGAAATCAAGAAATTTTGTATGGTCATCTCTGCCAGAGTATCAGCTGGACTGTTCATGGTCTCATGCTTTGACCATTCACATCTGACAAACAAGTAACATCTCTGTGACATTCCCTCAGTCCCTTGGGATACTGGCTTTGAGCTTCAGAGATGCACAAAATTTCAGGAAATAAATATCCTGTATTTTACTGTGCCTTTATCTGCAGCACTTAATAATCTAAAAGCGCCTCTTGGCAGAATTAAAATATTGAGGCAAGCATCAAAGTTATGACTCTTCTGGCTCTAATGTATGCACTGCGATGTGTGCTTCCATTTGATCAAACCATCTGCAGCAACCAGGAGAAACAACTTGCTTGTAAGTTCAGATTTTGCTTTGAAATAGCCAAAGATTTGCCAGAAAGCAGTCTCTGGAATCAGCAGTGTCCTTAAACACTTTGAGAGCCACTAACAGATAAACCATTTCAAACAGTAATTACTTAAGCCTTGCCATATCTGTCCACAGTGCATTTTCCTGTGTGATTAGACAGGAGTTTCTGCACATTGTTTTCTTATTGATGTAAATCAGAAATTATGCCTTCATCACTCTTATCTTAGACTTTCTCGATACCTTTTACCTTGGGTCAAAATTCTTTAGCAAATGCACAAAAACCAGTGTTAGCAGACACTGCTGCTTTTTTTTTTTCCCCAGATTTTCACCTTTCTTCATCTTTTGCTTTGTTTTCACCCAAAAGGCAGAGCAAAATGCAAGCCAACGGTGTGAACAGTGGGAGGAAAGGCGGCTGCAGCCGCATTTCCAAGCCCGTGCCTCCGTGGCAGCCCTGCCTGAGCGCTGCCGCGCAGCTGTGCACACCTGCAAGGTGCTGCAGCTCGGGGAGGTGCACATGTTAATGTGAGTGCCCCCCTGTGGTACCGTTCTGGCAGCTGAGCCTCGGCAAAGAAAAGCCACTTGTTACCCTGCAATAACCTGTTCCTGCAGAAAGCAGCAGGTTTCACGGCAGGTTGCCTTCCCTGTGCTGTACAAGCAGAACAATTAGAATGAGCTGTTGGAATCACCCTTGCTAAAGCCAATCTGGAAATGCTCCTAGGAGCATGGGAACAAAGCGGTGAAGCTCTTCACAGTGTTGAAGCAGTATTGAACAATGTCATTAAGGGCTGGGTTCAGCCGCAGTTGTGAGTTATTATGGTTTGTTTATTGTTAGCATTGCCTGGCCAGGCCTTTGAGGCAGAGCAGCTTAGTGTGTGAATGGCAGCATTGGAGTGAGAGTCACCACCGCCAATCACTTTTGATCCCAACAAAGCTGTGCTCTTCAAAGCTGGATGACAGGGAAAGAGGGCTCAAATGTGAAAACAGCTTCTAGGCAAGGGAGGCATTGAAATTCCTCAATCGGCTCTAATACCCTGAATTAAGCTCGGGCAGCCTTGTAGCTGCTCCTCTAACTGAATGTAATGGCAGCAGGATCAAGCTGGAGTGAAGCTGCTCCAGGAGAGCTGGGCCATGTGCTTGAGCACCACTTCCCTTTCCCTGATATCCTGGGGAGCCACCACAGGGCCTTCCCCAGTGGAAGGTGTCATTAGCCCATGGGCAAAATTCCACCAGAGTCCTTCCCCTGAGGGTGAAGCAGAAAGGGAGGAAACTTGAACCCTTGCAAGGCTTGTGGCTTTTTGCCCTTTTTCCTGTCACCTGCTTTAGAAAACAATATATACAGTCCCCCTTCTTTGAGAAAAGGATAACTGCTCAAGTTTGCATCAACACTCTCCCTTCCTAATCTTTCTATCCACTTGTGTTGAGGGTGACTCCAGGTTCTGGTTCACACCTTGGGAAGCTGCAAAGGACCAAGCAGCCCTCTCCTTTTCCTGGGACCTCTTGGTGACAATGTTCCTAATGTCACTTGTTCAACTGCTGACTTTTTTTTGCTACCAGTACTGTTTTAATCCATGTCTCCAATTAGGAATTACAACAAATAGGTTGAATGTTCACGGTTAACTGTGTAATAACTCTATTTTCTCTTGCTTTGACAAAAATTTGGGGGGATTGGGGATGCTTGGTTGGGGGGGGCAAGGGTTGGTTCTGCATGTAGTAAAATGCAGTAAAGAACTGGGGGGATTTTAGCCTACACTAATAGAAAATTTAACTTTTATTCATAATCTCAATTGTTCTCTGAGAATCACGTCTGAGACCTTGAGCTTTCACTACTCTTAATGAGAGTCTGTGTGAAAAGCACCCCGCCTTTTGCATATCTTCCTCTGGATATTGTGTCAAACTCAGAACCAAGGTTTGAAAATGTTGCCCATACCTATTTACTCATCCTTGTAATTAGATAACAGTGATGGGAGGAGTTCATCTGTCTTTTACAGGATTCAAGTAAGGGCATGTCCACTACCTTACTCTGGAAATTACTCAGCCTAAAAGCCTTGCTTTTCACATGTTTTTCTTGATGATCAGGTGACTTAAAAAGCTTGTTCTCTTTTAAATTCTAAAGTCATTTCATTCTCTATTCTTAGTCTTTTTGAGAAGCATCTCAGCATTTGAAGGAAATATTAGACCAATCAGTCTGGATTATGAACTCCACAGAACAAGTTTCCAGACATTGCCTTGCCAAAGACTCTCAAGTATTATTTTTAGAGTTTTCTTTTATTATCTCTTGTATCACATATCACTCTACCCCTTCCTAGAATTTTATCTTTTCTGATCCCAGAAAGGCCTGTGAAAGGGAGACTCAGTTACTGTCTATTTTGGCGCATATATTAGGATGTGGGGATCCCCCCAGGAACTGACTACAACTACTTCATTATTGGCTTCATTGCTAGAAAGCTCCCAGATGGCAAGCAATGTATTTTCAGTCACTACCAGACTAACATCCTTTTGAAAAAGTGACCTAGAATGGTATCTCTTCATCAATCCACTGAGCCATCCCATCCCCACAAATACAGTTTCACTTAACAAAATGGCATTTGAGGAGTAGTTAATCCTGTTTATGATTTAATCCCTTTTGGTATTTAAAAGGCAAAAAAAAAAATCAAAGCAGCTAAATATTGAGTACAAAGCAATATTCTCCTGCTAAGGAGGAGAGGAGAGGAGAG
>VZRX01015092.1:111636-173644 GCA_013398075.1 Notiomystis cincta
TGTTTTTACATCCTTTGTTCTTAAATATATTAAAATTATAGCGTCAGATCATTCCACAGTTTAATGTCTTTAGCCAAAATCTGTCTTATATGACAAAGAAGATCACAAACAAGATATCTTCTTGTAAAAAAAAAAAAATATGGACTGACCTCTTTTTACCTATATTTCTAGAGGTGCCAGGAAAACACCTGAACTATCTTTCTGCCTTGAAACATTGATTTGAAAAGCCACAAAGAAGAGTGACACACTCAAACACTGGGTCCAGAACTGGGAGGTTTTGGAGGGTTGAGAGAAGGTGTAATTGTTCAATAAGATGTGCAAGAGAGGAAGAAGAAAATAAATCTTGAAGGATTTTGAGAATGATACAGATATTAATAGGGCAATGCAAGACCAGTTTACAGCATAAGGAAACACAAAGACATGTGATCTGTTTTCATGAACAGGTGAAAATGGAAATAATATTTTAGTATATAAGGCAGAAAGCACAGCAGACAAGGTTATCTCTGTGAGCCATCTATCCACTATACCAAGTCCACTTCATAGACCTGTTTTCTTGCATAAGAAAACTGTTCTGTGCCTCCCAGGAAAAGAAACGTCCTTCTTCAACACCATCCAGCTTTTTTAAAAATTCTGCATCAGAAGAGTCTGTGATGTTTTGTCTGCCACTATGCTATCTGCACATCTATGACAAAACCTGCCTTGCCCTTAATCAGAGAAGGTTTAAAATATTCTTGAGAAACACTGACTATATAAGATAGCAAAAGGGAACCGTTAAATGTCAACCATCATCCCTTCCCTTGTATGCTGGAGGGAAGAGTTGTCACAGCATCTTAGAAATGTTGGTTGGAGGGAAAACCTCTGGAGGTGTCTACACCAACCAGAGACTGTGGCCAACACTGTGTCAGATCAGCTGGAATTTTGCTAGATGAGTCTTAAAAACTGCTACAGGTGGCAATTTTACCACCACTTCAGATATGATGTTCCAGAGCCAAACTACCTGCTGATGAATAAACTTTCCAAAGCTTTTGGTCTGAACCTCCCTAGTTACAACTTGCAATTATCTCCCTTAGGAAGATTATTTGCTCATAGTTAGCCTAATTGTCTAGTAACTAGTAAGTAGATGTATGAAAAGAGTTGGGGTCTCTTGATATCTCTATAATTTTCTTTTTAATAATTATAAGCTACATTTGTTAAGCTCTTTTTCTTCTCTATCAAATGAAACAAGCCCATGTCTTCCTTATCAGACCATGTGCTCCACAACCCGACACATGTTTGTGGCCTGCCACTGGACCTTGCTCACTGTCTCAGTATCTCTGTCTAACTGAAGAAACCAAATCTGTCACAGTATTTCAGGTGAAGCCTCACCGATGCCAAGCAGAGAGAGTTTCATCAATCTGTTGTCCAAGCTCATCCTTGTGGCATATGGTTTCCCCTCCTGCAAGCACACTGCTGGCTTGAAGGCAGCCTGGCTGTTTCCCAGCCACTCAGTGCCCATCTGCACTGATGCAGAGGGTTGCCACATTCCAGATGCACAACTTTGCAGCTTATGTTGCCCAGATCTAAAGTTTCTCTTGGCCCCTGCAGCTCTGCTACACAGTGCATCAACGGATTCCCCTGACGCACCACCCTCCACAGATCTCCAGAGGGTGATTTAGTCAAATCATCCAGGTCACTGAGGGAGATATTAAATGAGTAGTCCTAGTATCAGCCCTTTGGGTGCTGTAATAGTTGCTGCCACCAAGCTGTCCTCAGGACATCAATTACCATTCTTGGAGCCTGCCAATCCTGCTAATTTTCAGCTCTTCTAATAACCCATCCATTCCATATTGACTGAAATTACTATTTAAAATGCTGTAGAGGTGGTCTCAAAAGCCTTTTCACATACATTCTGTTCCCTTTTCTTTCATCCACAGTCATTTTATCATAGAATACAATCAGGTTGGTGATTATTTCCATGTCTCCTGCTTCTCTTCATTTTCTTGTTTCTCATGTGTCTGGAATTGGAATCTGGGAGGTTGTACTCCATGGTTTACACAGACACTGAAGTAGAAGTAACTGGTGGTTCCCCAGATCATTCTCTTGTTCTTGTAAAGCTGAATTTACTGTTAAACTTGTCCTGGCTATCTGGAACCTTCCTCCATCACCAGGATTTTTCACTGAGGACAGGCAATCTTGCTATCCTGTCTGCACTCTCAACACCTTTCTGTGCATCCCACCAGCTTCTCCCAGGAAGATTTTGCTTCCCTGCTATTGACTGCCCCTCCCACTCCAATTTATACCACTATGCACAGAGGTCTGGGTGAGGGCACTTCCTTTGAAGGATGAGACAACAAATTTATTGAGAACTTCAGCATATCCCATGCCATGAAGTATGGGAACCTCAACAATTTTTTATATGGTGTGGTGTTGCCTCTCAGCACATGCATCAGTCCTTGCATGGTTTCTCAGTCCTTTACATGGAGATGAAAATTATCATGGAAGTGGTTTTTTAGCCCTGCATACAGCTTAGAATGTAGCAGCCAGTAGCCACTAACTACAAAATCCCCAAAGTAAGGCAACACATGTCAGGTGAAGCTGGAAGGATCACAGGACTCTCCCATTCTTGCACATTACTGAATGTACAGGTCTATTCAAAGGGAAATTTCCAAAGGAATAAGGCAAATTAGCCTGCCACTTTCCCCTTTGAAAATCAGTAGGTATTGCCATTTTCAGCTACTAATGTAGGTGTTTAATTTAGAAAATTAACTTCCTGTGTGCTCAAAGGAGAGAAAGGCTTTTGGGAGGCAAGTCAGAATACCTAAAAGGTAGGTCTGTACTCTGACAAAGCTAGAAGTTGGGGTGGGAAGGGGTGACTATCCTCTTAAATGTTCTTTATACATTCTTGAAAAGCCCCTCCAGTATTTGTATCAAAAGTGCAGTGTTCCTACTTCACTCTAGTTTCAAATGTCATAGCCTCTCTTACTAAGCTAAACTTCTTTTAAAAGTGTTCAAATACAATCTGTTGCTCCACAACTGTCTTTTTTCCACAAGTGAGAAAATAGAAGCATGCTTAATGTGCTAGTCCCTAGATAATTTTTTTAAGGAGGTCTAAGTAAAAGAATGATAGATAAAAGCTGGATGTTCCCAGCACACTGAAAAAGAAAAAAATCCTGTTTATTTGTCATTTTTGGAAAGAAGAACATGACAAGCATGTTTGATGTGGAAGAAAAGCTTGTTTATAGATGCTGGAGAAATTATTCAAGGACAGTTCAATCATATAAAAAATGACCCCTGCATTACTGCCAAGGTCAATGAGACCTAGAGCAACCTGCCACAAAATTGTAGTTTTGTCTGCTTGTTTGGGCCATTTCATCCCTTTTCTCCATTTCCTTTTGGTGCTTTGGAGACAACTAACACTCCCCCACTTCCAGTGTACTTGGCACTTTACCCAAGATGCCTGAAAATCTCTAAGAAGGATAATATAGACCTTATGAGGTCATTTTTTCCCACTCATTCTTTGGAGGGAGGCATGAAGTGATGATATTGTACTGCATCAAGTGACAGATGCTATCTTTTTTTTTGCTAGTTCTCTCTCCAACTCATTTGCTAACTACCACAAAGTCTAAGTACTTCAGCTGTTTATGCTTTGTACACTCATAATTAGTCGTATCCTGCCTTGGGTTTATCTGCTGCTATCCTCTTAAAAAAATCTGTTCCCTGTCTCAAGGCTCTGAGATCTCACACCTGTAAAATACCACTGTTGAGAACATTAGGTATTATACAGTCTTTATGGTTAATATTCTCATGAAAGAACTTTTATTGCAGTGCAGTCCTGTTCTTTCCTCTCCCTCCAACTCAAGGGCATTTGAAGTTGCTCCTTGAAAAATTCACAGGCCACATAAAACTACCAGGGACTTCAACTGGAGCCAGTTAAGTACGTCAGAGGGATTAAAAACTGATAAGAGAGGGAAATAATAGGACTGTGTTTTCATTTGTACATTAATCACACATTCCTCATCACTCACCTTTTTTGAATTCTTGATTAACATAAAATGACCTTAATTATATGGTAGTCTTTGTTATCTAGGAAATGAAATACAAATAAGTCTTTATAACAAAAGACAAAGACAACACAAAAAGTAATAATCACAGTGCAAAGACAAGCCTCTTAACCACCTTCACTAAACTCCAAAGATAGAGACACTGCAATTTTATTTATGTTGTAGACTTTAGGAATTGGTAGGTAAAAATCAGAGGAATAGCCACACAGAAAGCAAAAAGACAAGAGCATATTCTTTCTCTCTTTCTCACTGTCTATAAGAATTATGAATGCAAGATTTAGGGTGGTATTCTACAGTAAATTTCCATTTTCCTCCAGTGTTTTAACCTTACTCAGGGCACAAAAATATCTTCTGTTACAGTTACATTTGCCCAGTTATTTACTCTTCTTAACACTGAGTTCTTACCAAGAGGAAAAAGTCATATAAAAGAAGTGTGTGCATCCATTTAAGCATGTGAGCATTTTTCAACAGCTCTAACTTCCCCCTTAGCACTGACCATTTCAGCTGACCTTGAGTCACAGCTGCACAGCCCTCCCTTGCCCTTCCAGCCCAACAGATCACATTGCTTCAGCCTGTCCCTGCATGGATGTACACGCATGAGCACATATGGACACTTAGTGCATGCACCATAGCCACACATACACTTTCTGCAGTCAATTTACCCCTTGAATGACTGGACAGAGATAGGACATGGCTAAAACTCAACTGAATGAAGTAACAGGAAAACCCAGTGTTTCATATGGAAGGGATGGCACGGAGTGAGTTCTTATGTCATTAGTGTAACATTAAGAAATCTTACCTCATTTCCTTAATTAGTCTTTTCCCATTGTGCCTTTAGCCCAAAAGGTTTATCTTTTTGAGCTCAAAAGGTTGGAGTGTTTTGGCAGCCACATTAAGTTGCTTTTAATTGAGGAGTTTGGCTGTCTGGTTACTTTTCTTTACTATACCTAATATTGTGAATATTATATAATAACTTTGGTACAAATCGTTTCTATATTCAATGGAATCCAGACCAAAGTGCACTGAGACACTGACAGTAGTAAAAAAATGTAAATTTTTCTACTATCCATATGAGAATCTATAAGCTCTGCAAACTTCTAGGTTTTTGTGTGGACTTAAAAGTGTAGAAACTGTCATTCACCAGTTTTGAATTATTGGAAGCACTGTCTTTCCCTCCATCAGAAAAAATGTCAAAAGCTTGTGCAGATGGGGAGGGCAAAAGAAGGCCTGATGCTGCTTGAAATAAAATGCTCAAAATTAAAACCCAATAATAAATTTCACAGAAGTGATTTGGTTTTTTGGTAGATGAACTAACATTGTTTGTATTACGTGACAAATTCACAAAAACCATTACTATCAATTCTAGCATTCAAAGAAAATTTCAAACATTGCTATACCTTTCGCAGCACCAACCACTTTTACATTTTTAAAGGACCACAAAACAAGAATTCATATGCTTTTACAATTGCTCCAGGGCCATCTATTGAACATTTACATTCTCTACTCTGAAGACAGGCAAGAGTGCTTAGGGCTAGCTGTGTCTTTGAAAGGCATCAGAAGCCACTCGATGCAAATTGAAGGAGTTAGGTTAGTGTAAAACCAGATTCATAGTTTATATCTATATAAGGCAGATATGTGAAGAGAACACTGAGTTCCAGAGCTCACACAGACAGAAAAGCCCAGGCCTGGAGCTATGGTGTACGTGGCAGCAAATGTGTGCTATCTTAGCAGTGAAGGCTTTCTTTGTACACAGCTGGGGAGTCTTCAAAGAATAAAACCTAGTCCAAATGCAATGCATTTTTTCAAACTCATCCTGCAACATATAAAACCTGCCTTAGACTCAGCAAAACTACAAATGGAAATTTCAGTAGTCACCATCAAGTTTTATAAACAGTTTGCACTACACGTATTCAAGTTCTCCTCACTGTGTAAAAAGCACTTTGGAGCTACCAATTATGATATGAAATACCTGCTGAAGTTTCTCTCATTAACTTCTTCCTATCATATTCTTCCTACTCTTATCATATTTATTGATTGATTTTATTTGATTTTGGACTTTTATTTCTCCAGAGATAATTCCAGAGGGACTTTTCCATTAGAAAGAAGGGCATAAGGGGAGCGGTGCTGTAAAAGAGGAAAGTGGATGGGACAGATGGTTCTTTGTAGGCTTCCTGTCTTCCTGTGACAACACAACTGGGTTATGCCAAGCCTAATGTCCAATTCTATTACCTAATACAAGGACACAAACATGTAGAGGTGTGCAGGCACTGTGGAGGAGAGGATATAGAACGGGGAGTAATGACCTGACCTCACACATCCTGGCTTTCCCATCGAGTAATGCCATACCTGCCCCTAAACAAACTCATTGCTCTTTTCCTGCCTTGTCCAACTTTGTTTGTCTGCCTCTAAATGGGACTTCCTTTCCTGTGCTCCTGGGGCTTTCCTTTTTGTTCCTCCTCTTGCTCATGCCTCACTGGTTTTGTTAAGAATTTACACTTTTACCTTCATGTGTCCTCCATCTTTCTTCTAAGGACACAGCCTTAGCAGTATGGTTTCCTACACCACTTCTACAGCCCTGCTATGCACAGCTGCTTTTTCTCTTATTTTTCCCCTGCTGCCTACTTCTCTGCCAGTATCCATCCTGGGGATTTTCACCTCTGCCCTCTGTCCAGTTATGCCACAAGTTTTCCCCTACACAGCAGCTGTTTGTATACAATATTACAGCACACCATACATAATCTCATGGGGTTACATGGGGGTGCTTGCAGAACATGCAGCTGTGCTGATGATTTTGTAAATGCAATGAATGGTTTCCCAGAAATGATCCCCAGCAATATGCTCCACAGGCAGTTCTTGGACCAATGGTTCCAGACTACCATTGCCCCTTTCTTTCAGTCTTCTCAGTTCAAGGGATAAGTTGCACATGGATTTTCTTCTGAAGTAATCAGCACTCTGTACAAGCAGAGGCTGTTAAGAGATAATACTTCTGTCCCTGAATCTCTTCCCAGCTGCTCCTTGCTGTTGTTCCTATCTTCATAAATTCACTTCTAAATCTCATATCCTTCATTTTAGCCAGACTAAAGTTTTCAAAACAAGTCTTGGCATATCAGGACTATTTCCTTGCTATATATAGACCAAAATAACATGGCCAGCTACAGTGTGACCTAGTGAGAACATACGGAACACCTCACAGACTTTAGAAACAACTAGCTGTGGAAAAGTGTAGTTAACTCATAGGAAGGCTACTGTGACATGAAGGAACAATTTCTACCATGTTCTGCTACTGGATCTGATCTGGTCTTATGGAAAACTATACTCTGGTGCAGGAAACTTTGAAACTTTCGGAAACTTTTACAAATATATATATATGCATGCATATATATATAAAGCATAAAGGACAAAAGTGTTAAAGGTGCTGGATTTGATCTATGTATGTAGACAAGTCTTGTGGAGAAAGGGGAAATACCACTTTTTTCGTAATGTTGCTGTTTAAATTAGCAATTCAAGTCTACCAAAATTCAAAGGATAGTAATACTGAGGCTGATGGTCTGAAAGCAGAATTTTCTCTTGTCTATATTGAATCAGATTTGATTCAATTTGTCTCTATATGAAATTATTGTTTAAAAATATTTTCTATAGCAACCAAGAAGTTTAGTAAAATAGTCACATTATTGTCACTTAAAACATGCTCTACTGGTCACAGTGCAAAATAATGACTGAAGGATAGGATAGGATAGGATAGGATAGGATAGGATAGGATAGGATAGGATAGGATAGGATAGGATAGGATAGGATAGATAAATCTCAATTCCCAGATTGTCTAGGATGAGTGGCTTCACATACTGGCTCTAATCAAAGGCTTGGCCCAAATGATGGAAGTATGGGAGACAGTACAAAAAATTGGAATAATTTTGAAAGGCAGTTTTTTAATTCCAGGACCACTGCCACATATATGGGAATCTTCAGAAATGCTGCTAAATTTTGGCATGGGGTAAGACAATATATGCATACTGGGAGAAAATATAAGGACTGAACAGCAGAGCAGCCATTGAAAAAATTATCCAGCCAGTTAAAAGCGAACTAAACTAAGCCAACTATTTCTCCACATATTCTCAGCTGTGATACATTAATGCACAGCAAATAGGTATGAAATGTCTGAGAAAAAAACACCATATAAAGAGGATTTGATGAATTAGGAGAGATCAGTGACAAAATTTATTTTATTAATTTCACCAGCATCCCTAAATACTCTGAGCAGATCCTCAGCTAGCTTGCAACAGCTGAGGTTCTGCTGTAAGATTTTGGATCTTGGACACTTCTTAGTAATATTTAATCTAATGTTATTTCCTATTTTATTGTTAATAATCAGCACAGCTCACTGGCTACGGGCCACTGATAGGTGAAAAGTCAACAGACATTTCACTCTGTTTGTCCTGTTTCAGGCTAAGGTTTGTAGGCCGCACCTTGCAGGAACGTTATTATGGGAGTTATTAAAAATCTATTTTTGCTGAAAACAATGCAAACGGAAGGAAGTGAGCCTGTCAGGAGACTTATTTCCTATTCAAGCCGACAGGTAGTTGGAGAATGGCCATCTGGAGTTTAAAAATTGCCAGTCAAGCCTCTCAGATTTGTCCCTTCCTGCATTAACACATTCACTCTGGATAGCACAGCGATGTTGTCATGGCACAACAAACAAGAAGCAAATTTCGGGGGGGGAAGAAATTGAAGGAAGTTAGTTAGCCATGAGAAAAATTGTTTGCTCTTGCAGTGCTAATAGCCAAGAGGCAAACACTTGGACATGATCCACTCATCTGGAAACACTTTTGTGTCACGGGAGCACCAAGGTACGGAGCACGAGAAGCCACGAGGCGAGGGCTCGGCTGCCGGCACGGCTCCGTCCCCGCAGTCCGCCCGCTCCTGGCTCCCACAGCCAGATAGGCAAGTGTCCCAGCTCACATTGCTCCTGGCAAAAAAAGAACAGACCATTCCTTCTGCCTGCGGTTCCAGGGTGCTAAATCTTCATTTCCTGAAAACAGGAAAGCTCTCCACCTAAAGCCAGCTCTCACCCTGAGTCCTGCTGCTCCTTCTGCAAGGGATTGCACATGACCCCATCCCTCTGGTTAAGTGAGTCTAGCAAAATCACAAGCAATCAATGTGAAAAGCAAGTGAAGAGGAGAGGAAAACTCAGCAGCCCTCCAGCACCTCCCCCCACAGCTGACCGTCCTTTTTGCACTTCAGTGTGTTGACAGGATTACCCTACAGTTTTAGACTCTAAGTGAAATAGGGCTTCTGAGCTGAAGTCCGTTTTCCTCACCACTGAGTGAATAGGAAATTGCCTGCATGACTGGTTTGCTTGGCTTGTTGCAGTCCTTGTGCTGGCTCCAGCAAAATTTGTTTTCACCTTCAGCATGCTTTAACTCTTGACTAAGAAAACATCACTCGCCAAGGGTCTATCACCAGAGTGTGGTTTGGCAAATGCATATATTGCAAAATACTGCCTGACCTAAAAAAAGCTTTTATATAATAGAAATTCTTGCACGTGGATCTGCGCAATCCCGAGCACAAATACAGACTGGGAAGAGAACGGAATGAGAGCAGCTATGAGGAGAAAGGCTTGGGGTATTGGTTGTGAGAAGCTCAACATGACCCATCAATGTGCCCTTGCAGCCCAAAAAGCCACCCATCTCCTGGACTGCATCAAATAAAAGCATGTCCAGCCAGTTGAGGAAAGGGGTTCTATCCCTCTCTACTCCACTCTCATGAAATATTGCATCCAGCTCTGGGGCCTCCAAAATAAGATTGTGGACCTGCTGGAGTGAGTCTAGAGGAAGGGCACAGTGGGCCAACAAGAAAGATGGAGAGACACATTTTACAAGACCATGTAGTGATAGGACAAGGGGAAATAGCTTCAAAATGAAATAAGGTAGGTTTAGATAAACTATAAAAAAGGAATTCTTGACTATGACGGTGGTGAGACACTGGAACAGGTTACCCAGAGAGGCTGTGTTTGCCCCATCTCTGAAAGTGTTCAAGGCCAGGCTGGATGGGGCTCTAAGCAATCTGATCCAGTGGAAGGTATTCCCATGGTAAGGGGGTTGGAACTGGATGATCTTCACAGTCCTTCCAGCCCAAACCATTCTGTGATTCCATGGTAGGTGGTCCCACTTTATAATCTCATCTCTCCCCTTCATATTCATTTTGTTCCTCAGTATTTTATGGTATATACATATATATACTATATAGTATATACAAAGGCAGATTTTGATCAGTAGAAGCTAGAAAAGAAGAAAAAAAAAGAACATTTTGGAAGCATTTCCATTCAGGAGGTTGAAAATTATGGAGGTTTTATTCCACTTTTTCAAATCATAATATTTTGGAGGAAGATTATCAAATTCATACATTTAACAGAAACTGTTGTAAGCATTCTGTGTACATGGGAAAAAAGAAATCTCTATTTGAAATTGATGACCAGCTACAAAAGAAAAAGCTTCCTTTCTCCACCAAATTTTCAGGCCCCATTTCAGGACCCTGCTGAATCAGGGCTCTCGTGTGCTGAACTACGGCAGCTGGCATTATTGAATATTAATGTGGTAAGGTAATCCCTCAGCGATCCATGACACTTATGTTTTTGGTTTTACTTAAGTTGTAATTTTCAAAGTTGGACAAGCTTGGAGGAAAAAACCACCTGGCAAACAAACAAACTTTAAAAATTAAAGGAATTTTCCAAGTTTGCTGGATATGCAAGACTAGGCATACTGCAGCTTGATTAGTAGTCAATGAAGGAGAAACAATTACACACCAGAAAATAGCATTCAAGAGCTCATGAAATATGACCCCAATGTGTTTCTTATTTTTTTTTTATACATGAAGGAATCAGCTGCTATGGTGATAGGCAAATAAAGTAAGTAATTCCAACAAATATTCCATGAATCGGAGTTGTGAAATCTGCAAATAGCATTATGTTCTCTTTCCGTTCTCTTGGAGTAAAGAGCTGGTCAAATGTGCTGCTTTGAGCCTAAACTTGCCTGTTGCTCCCTTACTTTCCTCATAACTGTTCTAATGTACACCACCAGCTGAAACAAGGTGATGCAAGGTGAGAGGCTGACCTCAAAATTAACTGGAGCATGCTTGAAGCCAAGATTTCTCATAATGTCATAGAAATGCACATGATGATAACTGAGATACAGTTCCTTACTCCAAGAACTGCACTAGGAGCTTCCCATGTGCCACATAAAGAGACTTAGACTCATATGCAAAGTGTGTACTCCTTCTATTCTTTATTTAAACATGTGAAAACGCAGTAATCAGGTGGACATTAGGCTAACTGTCTGATTATAAAATCCATTTTCTTCCTGTATTTGCAGTGCAGAAATCCCATGCTGAATGTTCCTTTCAGTTTCCTCGCTGGATTTTGTATGGGCAATTTAAACCTGGTTTATTTCAAACTCTGTTTATAGTTTTTCTTTCTTTAAAAAGTTGTTCTTCGCCCAGATGAATGCTCATATTCACTCTTTGAATGGCATGTTTTATACTCAGCCTTGAATTCTTGGCAAACCATATACTCAAGATCTACTAAAATACTATATCCTTGTGGAGATGGTAAATTCTCTTGAGCTTTTTCTGTAAAGACAGATATGTACCATAATAATTTGCCTCAATTACACCTGCTATGCCATTTTCACTTTGATTTTGAAAGGTGAATTTATTCTTTTTAATCATTATTAAGAACATATGTATTTCCTGCCAAGGCAGTCTTATAAAAACACTGAAGGCATATGAGAAAAATTCCTCTGAGGCCTCGGGCACATTGAACTGTCCTGAGAATGCGAAGTGAGGAGAGATTGATGCATGGAGTACCTGTCCAGGAATTTGGTAGTACTGGATTGGATTTTCCATGGTTTCTCTTTCTTAATTTTACTGAAATTACACATCAGTTGCATGTATGCACCCATGCACACGCACACACACACAAAGTGCTCCTACAGAGCCATGAGGATAATGTCAGACAAGATCTGGATGCAGTTTAGTCACAGAGGGAGAAGTGGATTTCCACACCTTCACATATATTTTTGAGAGTGTAATTTCTATTTTAGCTATATAGCTATAGCTATTTGTAACTTAAATATTACATACGGTCAATGTCCCCTCCAAAGCAAACTGAGAGGAATGAGTAGTTACCACTGGAATTATAATTGTCAGTAAAGCATAGAGCCAGAATAGGCAACTCCAAGGAGATTCTTTGATTAAGAAAAAAATTATGACTATCATTCCATATATTTATCTCCCTCTGTTGTCTCCTGGAAGACCCACTGAAGGCCACTGATATTTTTCCAGTGATGTGGATGCAGATGTTATATACACAATGACACAAAAGCATTTCAAAGTAAAGTCAGCTACTTTCTTGAAAGTTCATCTTCTGTGTCTGAAATTCAGACAGTGGGACTGTAGCCACTTCTGGTTATTACTAGAAAATTAAGAACTTGAATATCTCTTCTCTCTCTAGCAATATGAATAATTAAGGCCAGAAGACAGTTACAAGTCATTAGGCTGATCTCCTGCAAAACACCAGTCTTTGCATTTCACCCAGAAATTCTTGCAAACCCATAACTCCAACTTGACTTTGATCATACTGTTAGAAAGATGTCCAGTTTTGATTTAAATATTTCAAGGGATGGAGAATCCATTAAATCCCCATGGTGATTTGTTCCAAGAAATAATTACCCTCACCTCTAAAAATGTGTTCTTTATTTCATGTCTGTATTAACATAGCTTCAACTTCCAATCATTAGATCTCTATCTTTTCCTTTATCTTCCAGAATTAAAAAGCATTTATCTATGTAGGTAAATACAGAAAGTGATTAAAGCTTTACTCTAAAAGGCCAATATATGCAACATTTTTTTTACCTTAGTATCAAAGGCTTCCCCTTTCCAGTTATCCTGTAAAGAAGGAGTAAACACTGAGTGAAATTACTGTGAAGCAGGAAAGATCAGACTTTTCCCTCAAGCCACTTTACTTGAACAGGCAGAAACAAAGCAACTAATCCATAAGGATCTGTTTTAAAATCAACAGCTTTATTATGTCCTACTTTGCACTTTATTTCCACATGCCCCAGTGTTTTGCAATACAGATTTGGTTTAGATTGGACAGTCAGTCTTGGCTCCACATTTTCTATATTTAAGTCAGACTCCCAATATCACTTCAACGGGATATTTAGGCCAACAGCAACTTAGCTTGACTTCCTTACTTCAAAATGAGACAGACTACCACACTAGACACCAGAATTTCTCCAGGTAACATTTCTTTGAAGCCAGATTGAATCCTAGGGGACCATTCCAGCACTGTCCTACACCCTGTATCACTCAGTTGGGTGGGGTTGCCCAGTATGAATGCTGGCCCACAGGCAATGACTTAATGCAGTGGGCAAGGAAGCAAAAGGGACAGTGCCTTTAGCAAATCAGATTTTTGCCTGACTAACCATTTATAATAAGATTAGTGGAAGGCATTCCATTTTCCAGCTTAAATTCTCTTTGCAACCATCATGGTAAAAACACATGTTTTGTAGTCTGCAATCTTTTTTGGCACAACTGAAACATTTTGCATAGCTTATTGATTTATTGTCTTGATGATCTTTTCTTTAGCCTCAGCAGTTCAAGATGTCTCTTGTGACATTGCTCTTGACAACCTGATACCTGAGTAGAATTCATTCCTCTTTAGTGACTACCAAAAGGTAACAATTTCAGTGATAATTTAATGGTTCGTAATATATACATAAGCCACACAGACCAGATCAAATGACATTCACATGAAATGTTAGCCCCAAAACTAGGTCCCTAAATCCCTGTGTAATGACAACTATCAATATGTTTAGTGCACATGCATCCACCATCCCTTTCAGTGTTCAGTTTGATCCTTTGGATGAAGATTTGCAGCTCCTGTGTGGTGAAGACAGAATTCTTGCACACGGTGTCTGAGCTCGAAGGTGTTTGCTGAACAGGACATGGTGGATTTTTTCTGATGAGATTCTTGTTGAATTTAAAGAGCACATATACTGCCCAAATGTAAAATATTATTTTTCTCACTGGTTATTTGGATACCCTAAATTTATTGCAGATGAATTCCTTTTTATTCTTAGTTAAGTTTGTCTTTGTTACCAGTGCCAGATTTGCCAGTTAATACACAAAAACATCACAGCCTTACAGACTGCAGCTTAAGAACAGATCTTGTTGCTTCCTTTTGTCATTAAGTTCAACTACCAGCAAAATGCAGCCAGTAAATGATGAAGAGATTCAGGAAATGTTTAGTTCTAAAATCATTAATTGTTTTTTATTCCCTTTGCAGCATTTTTTTAAGAAGTCGACTTCCTAAAAATTTGCATGATCTTCTCTTTAGGTAATCAAATGTCTAGAGATATCTAGACATGAAAGATGTCACTCATTTGCACAGTTTGTTTCTATCCACCATTCCTCAACACACTGGCACCTCTTCCTGCAGTACAGTCTGATGACCCAGTGCATTTTCAGTACCCCAGCTTTTCTGTCAAGACAGAAATAAATCCCTTTCTCTCTTCTTCTCAGAGAGAAAGGTGAATGCTCTGCCTAGTATCATTTCCCTATTGACAACCAGGTTTGTAATAATTAATTGAGGGGGCAGGAGAGAAACCTGTGCTCCTGCTTTGAGCCTTCACATGCCAAGCTGCAGCCTGGAATTTTTACAGCTCTGTCCTGAAACTCTGACAAGAAGGGTTTACAACAGAAATCTTGCCAGACCCTTAACTGTAGCGACGCCACTATAATATTTATAAGTACATTATACTCTTTCCAAACACATGCACTTATTACTTATGTCTCCGCTTCTGCCTCTCTTCTGGGGGACTTTTCTGTATAAACAAAACAGATTCTCTTGCTTATACTTAGAAAATCTAATTGCTCTGTGTCTCTAGCTGTTATACAAACGCCCAAACAGCCAAGAGATTCTTTCAGTGCATTTGCACAGCAGCAAGTTTCTACGAAAAACATAAACTTCCTTTTCCACTTTGCTCTTCTTTTCTTTCATAAATCTGCCCGTTTCACTCGTGTTTGGATAAGATTTTTCTTTAAAAAAAAAAAAGTTAAAAAGATGCAAGTCTGAGGTGGATAGGCCATCAGTTATACAGACCAGCCTTACAAGAGCTGACAATTCTGTCCCTTTAAGTAAACAGAGGAACAGGAAAGATACATAAACAAAAAGACCACTTGCAGGGCTGATGGCTTGTATGCTCCAGCAAAAGCAGGTTCCCAGGGAAAGTGATTGCCAAATAGTAATGGGGAGTGACAGGGATTTCCTAGATTTTCCATGAACATCTCAAAGCAGTTTGTTCCTGGGCACAGATATGCCCATTTCTGCTGATGAGTTAGACAGATGTGGCCTGCAGGTGAGAAACTGCTCAAGTAGCTAACCCAAAAGAACACAGGTTTGTCTCCACAAGGCTTTAGCAGGATTCTAAGTCACCAGAGCTCTTGGTGAACAGAGACCAGGATGTCCTTTACCTGCTGTTGGGTTTCAGGTTTGCAAATCAAAGTCAAACTGGGGGATAATCTGACAGGGGCCTCAACTGAGCTTAAAACAAAATGAAATAGCATTCAATTCTGAAATAGTAGAATTCTACTGAAATCATTTTAAGTGTGAGAGTTTAGCTGCGTTTTAAACAGCACCTAAAATGGGTCTGGACCAACTCTAAAACACTAGGAAAGCAAACATGTATAGGTATGAATATGTAGCCTGATTCTAGTCAGGAGTGCTAGGTAAGTTTTGCACTTCAGCCACCTTTTAACCCTTACTAAGAAGTATTTCAGTTGGGTTGTTGTATCTGTTTGAAGGCTTATATAATTCAAAAGTTAAACTACTTCAAATTATGGTATGCATATAGCATGTAAAAAGGAAGTATTGGGGGGAGGGGGTACAGGGGAAGAGGGGCAGGAGTGGAAAAGACTTTTAAGTAAAAAAGTAATACCTATAGAACATGATACACAGAAATTGTTTATACAGGTGTCAGGTAAATTACTCCTGCATAGGATTTTCTGGAAAACAGTTTATCTGGTTACTCTGATGCTGATGCACCCTCTCTTATCAGGAGAAAAATATGCTGGTCAGCATCTTTCTTCTACAGTTCTTCTGCAGTCATAAACAGGTCATAAAAAAATGAAACAACTTTTTTTTAAAAGCTACTATCATATAACAAAAGCTCTCTAAAGTATTCTTTCCTGTTGCACTTTATTCTTTCTTAGCTTTTATTTTCTCAGAAAAAGGATTTAGTTTTTGGTGAATAAGCTCTTCTGTCTACACATATGACATATGTGATATGGCTGCAGAAAGAATGGGGAAAGAGTAGACTCAAGTTATCCCTAAATTATATGATGAGTTGTCTGAATGACTGATCTGATCATAACAGTAAGAAAATGATGTGAGGTTGGATGAATGTCTGTATTTCTAATCCTTGTATTTTTAAGGATGTGAAGACAAAGTTACCTGTGGGGGAAAAAACATTATGGAAGACCAAGTATAATCCAAATGTAGGAGGAATTGTATTAAGATTGTTCTTAAATATATATGTGATTCCTCTCTCAAAATATTGGCATTAAATTCTGGAGATTAACCTAAGCAGAACCTCCCACAAAACACCTCAGAACTCAGTCAGTAATGCTGAAACCTAGCCTTGATAATAGGCCCAAGTTTTATTATCTGAAAATATGTCTGATCATACACGATTCTTCTGAATTTGAGGAACTTAAGAAGGAACTAACCCCTGCACTGAAATGATATGGCATAGAGATAAACTCTCATAAATTCTTTTATTTTCCCTTTATTTTTGGCATGAATTGTGTCAGAACACTTTAGCCTTGGATGAACTGTATCCTGACAACTGAAATTGTAAAGTCAGGAAGTTAAGAGACTATTAGGAAAAATGAGACCGAGGGGGCAAAAAAGCATACAAATAGGCTTGATGACGAGGAACAAATTTCATTAAGAAGAAAGCCACATGAGGAAAACCAGTTTTTACTTTGCTGTTTTAATGGACAAAGTCAGCAATATAAAACAACCAGGTCATCCATCTATTCCTGCAGGAAAACCACTGGAGCCTTCAATATCATAGTGTCAGCTGCTTTTCCATAGCCTGACCTCATGAGCTAAGAAGCATGAACTCTGCTAAAAAAGATTCCTTTGGGTTCAGTAAGGCTGCCTCCTGTTTTTAAGTTTGCTCTATTCGTGTGTGGATATTGTGACACCTGCAGTCTGATAGGGCTGTTATTGCTCTAACTAGGCAAACTAATTTAGGCACACGGGGTTTTTTTTTTAGTCATGCTTAAGTGGCTGATTTTAGACTTTGAAAACAGGAAACAAGTGCTGTAATTGTAAAGAAGTAATCTGGTAATCAACCCATTAAGGACAAGAAATCAAGGGTGGCTTTTGAGGGTGGTTTGCTTTTTTCTGGGTTGTTTTTGTGTTGCTGTTTTGTTTTGTTTTGTTTTTTGAGCCAGAAGCTTACAATTGGACACAACTTAGACACAACTTTCCTTAACTAACCCCTAATTCTGCTTAGAGCAGTAAGGAAGTGGAGGAGGAGGAAGACTTAAATGGACAGAACCAGAAAATAATAAAAGAAAAACAACACTATTCTCTGGAGAAATTAGTGTCATAATGAAAAATCAGTTTATTCTCAGTTAGAATAAATTTTGAAAGAAAGAAAACACAAGAAGATAATTTTCAAAGGAACTGCTCTCATAAAAAATTGATGTGTGTATCATGGGGCTAGCTTTTAAAAGAAAGCAATAATTTAAAGACCATTCTTTTTCCCAGAACACTTGCCTCAAATTTGTAACAAAATAGTCAAGGGCAGAGCTGTTTAGACAAGCAGCTATATTCACCTGAAAGTGATTTGGGCAGGTTTTGTTTTCCTTCCTTTTGTTAATATATTGTGATTAACAGCAAAGATGTATAAGGAGAGCTAAGTTGTTAAATCAAACTTAGAAAATCAGAGTGGCCAGCCAGGGAAAATGCTAAATTGAAGAAGAATCATTTTGCTTTCTCCCTGCCCAAGACACAATCAAAAACTCTGCATCTACAGCTCATGAGTCAAATCTTGACCTCAGCTACACCCATATGTGAAAGGACAGGTACTGTAGGTGCATAGCTAATTCTAGGTGTTAGAAGACCAAGCAAAGTTCCATGAAATTTCACTCCTGAGAAACTGAATCCAACATTTTCAAGAACTGACAGGACAACAGACATATGCAGTCAACTATGTAAATCCGCGACTTGGCTTGTCAACGATGACATTAGGCAGGGTTCCTGGGCAATGCAGAGACACAACCATCTTCTGTTTTTTGCTTCTGGGCCTGTAACTGAAAGTTTTGAATTTGGGTCTGCCTTCCATGCTTGTTTGCTGAAGATGAGGGCCAGAGGCTGTCTCCAAGCTCCTGCCTGTGCTCCTGCACTGCTCACCTGAGCCGCGGTACTTTCGCACACAGTGTCTCCTCAGTTATTCGACAGGCATTTCCTCCCACGCCACTGACAGAAGAACAAACCACATGAAAATGGAATGAGTCCTAAAGCACTGAATATTTCCCCTCCTCGTCCTGGATGTTTACAAGCATTCTTTGCTGTCAAAACAATATTCGTACAAACCAGTGATTGTGCTGGGGTATTTCAGTCTAAGCATGTGGCTAGATATATAGAGAAACACTCAGAAAACAACTTTCTTAAACAAATAAACAGCTGAGCTCTTGAACTTTATACTCACAGTAATCTCTGTCATCATTAATCACACTCAGTGTTTGACACAGCAGCCTAAATGAGGGGGACATGGAGAGGAGGGGAGCAGGGTAGAAAAAAGTCACAAACTTCTGCTTAAACTGTTTGAGAACCATTTTTTTAAATGTGGAATACAGGAGGGGCCAGATCCATTTGCTCAGGGGTGTTGCTCTTGTGAGGAGACAGACTCAATACCTTTGGCATGAGTGGTACTAGAAGTACAGGGATGGCATTCACAATTAATTGCTGAAGGCCCCAAAGTGCCTTACAAGAAGACTTCATTGACCAGCATAGCTTCTGTATCATAACTACTCACAGTCTGTTTCTGTTTTAAAAATTATAAAAACACAATCCAACCTCTATGGAAGAGAGTTTCTGCATTAAGAAGATGCTTAGGGAAAAGGATCACTTCAGAAGTCTTGAAGAGGAGTCAGATAAGGAGCCACAAGCTACTGTTTCCAGCAGTACCCTTAAATTTCCTAAGAAAAGTCTCACCTATAGTCACCAATCCAGGTGGAGAAACTGAGGTAGTTCCTGTTGTCAACATGAATTATTCTCCTATGACACCAGAAATTATTGATTTATATAGAAGTTACTGGAGTCATTCACGTTATTTTCTTTGGGAAGGGGGAAGAAGGGAAGATGGCTGCTGGAGAGATTAAGTGGGGGGAAAGATGTGGGCAAAGAAAACTGATAATTATTGCTGCTAGCAAAACTTGCTCCTTTTTCCCCTCATTGTCAAATAGTGCTGTTCAGTTGATGAAAACCAGATGGGCCCTCAGACATCTGATGAAGCAATAAGGTCCACATGCTGAATGCTAACATGCAGCAAAGGTGCTAATTACTGGCTTATAGGTTAAAAAAAAATGCTCCACCTGCACACTATAACTTCTGAACCTTCATTTGCTAGGAACAGGAAAACTATGATGTAAACAACCTGTCCCATTCATTGTTCTTTTATGAGGGAAAATTTGATTTTTAAGGCAGATTATGACCCTGAGTGACAGAAAAAAACTATGTAGCCAGATCTGTCCTTTGAACTGATTGAAGGATTAAGCCATTAGAGACTAGCTGATACCTAGTCTGGGGCCAACTGTGTCCCTGAGTATTGCCTCAGCCTGGGCACAAGTAGACCCTGAAAACCTTTAGCCTCCTGTAAAAAAAATGGATGGAATTCTAGAGCCTTAGCAGATAGGCCTGATTCCCAACTGCAGAGAGTAAGCCATGGTCCCCAGCACGAGACTGGGGACTTTTGGGCCTGCTGACTTCTTGCTGCTGATGGAGCCTGCTCTGCTGCTGATACAACTGATGGACTTGTTTGCTTCCACAAACAACAGATGCCTACCAAGGAAGCCACAGAAGCTGGGAACGTGACACTCTTCCCTCCCCTTGCTCAGTGTTATGTCTCAGGATACACTGTAGAATAATTAAACCTTTAATTGAATGATGTGCTGTTGGCTGCTTTCCTCACCCTGGCCTCTTTCCACACTGTCAAATTTCCTCTTTTCAACTATATTGTCTTGCCTTTCTTAAATTTTATTTCAGGACAGATTCCCACCTTCCTTCCTCATTTTTTTTTTCTCCTCAGAAGCTCCTGCACCACAGGGACCTACCTGTGGCTGCAGCAGGGACATAGGTGAAGGCACAGGACCAGCTGGATGTAATACATCTCTCCCTCTAGGGCAGTGTTTGGAAGAAAGGTATGCTTGCCTCTGGCCAGTTAGCAGTCAGCAGCACTGCAGTGTTGTGCTCCTGCTTCTGACACACTTTTCAGTAGCTTCATGTGGTGGGGAGGGTGGTGGAGAAAACAAGTTCGTGGTGTGACCCTGTCTAAACTCAGCAGAGCAATCCTCTCCTTTTCAACTTGTACCCAGCTTCCTGTTTTGATGCACCATTCTCTGACTACTATTTAATCCCAGTTTGGCTCTAAAAATATTACAAAATACATTTTTGGCAATGGCTTTCTGAGATTCCTAGCAAAAAAAAATTGGGGAAGATGCTGAAATATAATAAAACTCTTCAGGAGAAATGTTTTCTAAATATAGCTACTGTGACCACTTGTTTCATTTAAGCACTGATGTTTGGAAATAACCTGTTACGGGAAAAATTGATACACACTTTTCTGGAAAAGATTTATAAGTTCTGTTGTCACCAAAAAGACTACCACCCTGTGGAATAGGGTGATCCTGGGACAAGGCACAAGATTAGACATAAGAGACAAGCTGAAACAGCTTTTGAATATAATTCAGAGAATGGTGACCTTTCACAAATGAAACTACAATTATAGTAGTCTTGGAAAAAACAAGTGCTACCAAATAATTTCCCAGATACTATTAACTTGGAGATGAGCCTTAGGAATAGTATGGAGTAGATCTCTCTGGAGTCTGTGATACAGGTCTGCATCCTCTGAAACCAGAGTAAGATCTAAGATCTTAAAGAAGGTAAAATTAAACTATTGCAGCAATATTAGTGATACGACCATAAGAATTTGGGGAATAGGAAAATATATGGTATTAGAATAATATTCCATGGTTTCTGATTGCACTAGAAATTTCATCTGCTTGGTATTATCTTCAGCTTGAAGGATGCTGGAGAGTGTCTTCCTTTCATTTGATAAATATTTGGTTTTTAAAGAGATGTCAATTTAAGTAGAATTTCCTCTGGTGTTCCCGAGTGTATTGGAAAGATCATTCTGCTGAATGAAAGTAAGAAGTAGCAATGGACATGCCCTGGGTGCAGCATGCAGCTCCCTTGGTGTATAAACATAGAAAAATCCCACAAGGCATAAATGGACTCAAGATCAGCGGTTTCTTCATTTCATAGGTTTTCAAAGGCCAGTGCATATTCTGACATTTGCTGAAATCCAAGGAGCACTTTATAATCAATTAGCAAAGTCTCAGAGGATTTCTCAGAAGCATAGAAGTGATAAAGGGACACCAGATTAGGAGGTGTTCTGTTGAAAACTTTGGAAAGCAAATGTTTCCTGTCATAGCTTCTTCACGTTCCAAACCACGTATAAGGGCACACAGTAAATAAAATCTAAGTACAGCCAGTACATATGATTTTTACTTTAGTTCAGTTAGAAAATGCTAGAAGACCTATTTTCATTAATTTTCACTTCACACCCAGACTCTTTCTTTGTAACACACTCTCTCTGCTAGTCATATCTAATAGAAATATGTTTACATGGCAATATCTATTTTCTTATAGACTCACAGATATTCTGCTGAGATAGTCATAGTTTAATTTTAATTTTTTTTCTGCACAAAAATCAGACTACTGATTCCTACAACGAAATGAGACATGAGCTTCAAATAAAAAAAGAGGTTAACAAGAATTTGGATAATATCCATGTTAAAATGATTTGGGCTAGTACTCAGATTATAGACCACATCATTTTTCAAAGATGCATAAAACTTTTTTAATACATCACCAATTGACTAATTAAATCTTGGAACTACTGACTGATATTATAGGAAAGATGTCTTTGAGGGGAGATAAAAAACTGGGAAGGACAATGATGGTGTCCATCTTTTAAAAAGAGGCAGAAGAGGAAAGGGGAAATTTTTACACAACAACCCCAGGATGCCAGAGAAATGCTTAAACAAATAATCAACAAACCATCTGTAAATACCTAGAAAATAAACAATGTGATAAGCATAAGCCAGTTTACTTTTGCCAGAACAAACTGTGCAAAACCAAATTCCTACAACCACACAACAGAACTTGTGGATAAAGAAGTCATAGTGTAATATAGCTCATCTTAAGAAATGTGCCAGACTCTATGATATGCAGTGCTCTGGAGAAATTTGTGGAAGCATGGACTAGGTGAAAGAGAAATACAATTCTCTTTTCAGGAGAGAACAATCAATGGCTAAAGGGCTTTTCCTATATCCAGTACTTCTCAGTATTTTCACTAATGATCCATAAAAGATACAAAAAGTATTTATCAAATACAAAACCCAACTTTTTCATCACATTTGAAGAGGATACCATATAATAAAATCTCTAAATGCACTAGAGGATATAAAAGACACCATAATCTTCCTACATTCATTTTAGCAGTCAGAAAGGCACACTTTCCACAGGGCAGAGGAATTTATTGCCTCTTTACAGGAATAAACTGCTGCATGAACAGCTAGAGAAGTATTTAGTCAGAAAAGAACTAGGGGTTATATAGTGGATCACAGGGTGAATGATGCAGTGTTTCAAATGACACTCTGGAGTAGCCTGCAAAAGAAGATAAACAGTCTGCAGGAGACTAGATTCTCCTTCTCCCTCTTTCAGAGTTTGAGTGGCCTCAGCTACTGTATCTAAGTAAAAGTATTGAGCACTGACAGGAGAACTGCATATTAAAAGCCTACAAAATATGCCTTAGAGGAAAAATTGGAAGATTTGAGGTCACTTGGTTACTAAAAAGAGGATGGAGGGAATGTCTTAAATATACAAAAGAAAGTTGCAAAGATGAAGTACATGTTTTCTTTGCCCTTGGTGTTTAGGACTTGGTGTTAATAGAAAGACTTAGATTTTGTTTAAACAAAGGCTTCCTAGGAGTATGAACGGTGAAGATCTGGAGTAAACTCATGAGGAGACTGTGGACTCTTCAAAATGAAACACTTTTAAAAAGTGATCAAACATGTAAGACATAATACAATTATGGTTGATACACGTTCATCACTTTAAAGTCTTTGTTCTTGTGGTCCTGTGAAATCATAGTCCACAGAAAGCTGATGGCCTCTGAGGTCACAGTCTTCACACTCCTGTCAAAGTGCCTCTCTGTAGTACAGGTCTCAAATAAAAGTTTAATGGCAAGGGGAGACAGTGGTCCACAGAAGAATTTGAGGTTTGGCAGTGGCCAGTTGGCTGAAAAAGCTTGGAGATACTGGCATAGGCCCTACCTTGAAATCTGAAGTCATTTCACATCCCACCTTTGTTCTGCCAGGATCTCACTGAAATACGAAAAAAAAAAAGGGGCGGGGGTGAGGGAACTTACCCACTTCCCTTCCCACTTTTTCTTTATTTAAACTCATCAAAACCAGGAAATTCTCCCAGATTTGCCAGCAGTACAATTTTTATTTTTTTTTACACAGCTGAGGTAGAGTAAATTTAATCACACAAGATGTATAATTATCACCCTGAAATGCACTGCCTGGAACGTATCATTGCTGTCATGAAATGGAATTTACACACAGTAAGGAAACAGATTTGCTGGACATTATCAGCAGGGCTGTGACATCAAGGGCAGCCAGTCCAACACCTCCAAGGGAGCTCAGCACTCACCAACTGCATATGCTTCTGAGTGCTTATTACCAGCAAAACAAATGTTATGACTGCATATTTTTAGGTTGCCCAGTTGATTTTTCAGCCAGTCTTTCATATGCTGAAGAGGTCTATGAGGCTCACTCAGAGAGATTGAAGACAACACGTTTTACTGCATAGCTTTGGTTCTGCACTTCAGGAGCTGCTCTACAGCAGTGCTGCTGAAGCAGAAGGTCACACATGGAATAAACCCACTGCAAACAATCCTTCCTGCTGATGATGGAGAGTGAATCCTAACACCACTTTGGCAGCTGTACTCAAAGAAGAGGAAAGAACACCTGAGTGCTCCTGCTGCAGCCCCCACCACAGCCAGCCCCAGCAGGCAGGCAGTGGTTGTGGGTGTCTCTGGGACACCTGCCCTGGTCCAACAACACACTCTGAGCAAGAGTTCAGCAGGGCTCCAGCTCACCCACAACAGGCAGACCTCACCCTGCATTAGGATCTGGCTAAGCTTTAGAGCCATGACACATTTTGGCAGGATGGCATCCGGTGGTTCACATGCACCTGCTTACAATTAGCTAAAATAAATTCCACATAAAATATCTCATTGCTTGGATCAGAGTACCTTGTTCACATACTCATTTTTTAACCCTTTCAGAATCCTAGTTTTATTAAAGGTTAGCCACAGAGGTTTCCTTTAACTTTTACTGACCTTTTCTTCACCAGAGCTTCCCTCTTAAGAACTCAATTTAAGGACCCTATATTGAGAACAAAAGAAAAAAGCCCATTAACAGCAGAGCAAGAGAGTGAATTGTGCTGTATGAGGACAACTAAAGTAAACAAAACCCACTGAACATTCTCTGTGATGCTGAGCAGAAATAGATTAACTCCTAATATGGAGTTAATACTCTTCCAAAACATACAATAGCATTTCCTTGTACTCCTAATTATGACAATAAAACAACTGTGTTTGGAGAGGAAATGAAGAAACACCAGAAATCACCTGGTCACCCAATACACGTGCATTATTGAGCTATAAACTTCCATTTTTGGATACCACTACCACATTCTGCTGGTACAGTGATATTTTTTATGTCTCACAATATGAACTTTAAGAGGGACAGATTGCCTGGTTTATGTACTATTGTGGGACATAGAGATTTTTACGGGAATGAAATAATGAACTATCAAACAAGCATGCTCTAATTGTGCTAATAAATAGTCACAAAATCCTGTTAACTCCAAAAGCCTGGGGCAAAATGTATTTACTTCAGGAAAATAAGAAGTAAATTAATTTAGGATAGGATGCACCTGGAGGAAGTTTAGACCTAACTGTTGGCCCAAACCAAATGTGAAAGATGTCTGGATCCAGTTCCATACTCATATTCCATCTTGCTTCTACCTTTATAACGTGATGGAATGGGAAAACCCAAACTTCAGAACCAAGAATACACAATATTTCAAGGTCTAATATAAACCCTTTCTCTCCTTCAATGAGACATAGAACATCCTTGTAGTCAAAACAGTGCAAAGTGGATGCAAACATAAGCATATGAAATTTAACTTGATCCATCCTATTTCTTTCGGTAACATTAACTTCACATCCCTAACTCCATTATTCTCCCAAATGAAAGAAGAGTAATGCTCACCAATATCACAGCCTGATAGGCAAAAAGAGGTACAGAATAAAGATTGATTACCAGACTTTTAAAAAACTCTTCCACCCTGACTAAAAGTGGAAAGGAAATTTTTTATTGCAAAAGCAATTATGCTGCTGGTCTCCCATTCTTTTTATTTTTTTATTCAGGACTTCAAATAAACTGAAAATATATCTGACATTTAGGCTGAATGGTCATTTGGAATTCAGTATGTTGACAATGAAATCAACTGCTTCTTGTAAAACCATGGGATTAAACCCAAACTTTATTGCAATATTTTTTTTCCTTTTTTTTTTTTTTTTCATTTGTTTGGTTTTCATTTAGGCTTTCTTGTTTGTTTGGGGTTTTTTTGGTTTTTGATCACTGAGGTCAAAGTATTGTGGCATGTTTATCCTCCCCTACTCTAGCTGGCAACCCTTCTGCTTCCTTTCTCCAACTGGAGGGGAAGGTGAGAGTCTGCTTCGCATTGTCTGGCAGGGGACGTTTGTCTCATGGGAGAGAAGATGCCTTCCTACAGACTCCAAAAAAAAGTCTCTGTAGACAGGATATACAGCACACTCCGTGTAAACTTCATTTTGATGTAATTAAGTGATATTCACAAGGCAACATCGCTTTATGTGTTACTAAGTTTGCTCTGGCATGCTCCAGGGGCTAAGCCCATCTGGGGCCAGAGAGCAAGGAAAAGGCTCAAGATTGCAGACTTCCGAGTGCAAAACCACCTGGCCAGGTTTTAGATGCTTAATCCAAATTGTCACACATAAATAAATGCAAGGCTGTTTCAGGCCATGTGGAGCTCACAAGCATCAGTGTTAGAGAAGCTATCTGATACACTTGAAGAGGCACTGATTGCTCTATACAGGAATAGAGGCACCCCAGAGGAGGGCCACAAAGTTGATAATAGGACTGGAGCACCTCCTCTTTGAAGACAGGCTGAGAAATTTGGGACTGTTCAGCCTGGAGAAGAAAAGGCTGTGTGGAGACCTCACAGCAACCTTCTAATACCTGAAGGAGGCCTACAGGGAAGTTGGAGAGGGGCTCTTCATCAGGAACTGTAGTGACAGGACAAGGAGTAATAAGTACAAATTGAAAGAGGAGAAATTCAGGTTAGATATTAGGAGGAAAGTCTTGACTTTGAGGGTAGTAAACCACTGGAACAGTGGTTCAGGGAGGTTGTGGATGCTCCAGTCCAGGCACTGTTCAAGGCCATGTTGGATAAGGCTTCGAGCAACCTGGTCAGAGGGAAGGTGTTCTTGCCCATGGTAGGGGTGGAGGGATGAGAGCAAATGATATTTAAGGTCCCTTCCAACCCTTAACATTCTATGATTATGTAAGTACAGCTGAAAATTACTTAGAGGTCCCTTACAATCTTACACCATTAGTAATAGGGTTCATCCAGAAAACATCTCTGACACTTTAGAAAAATCTCAATCAAGTAAAAAACCCCAAAGAGTCATAATTGACGTAATTGACCAGAGCAAGGGAATAGGAAAAATTGCTGTCCATAGCTTTAATCAATTCAAATGTCTATATCAAAGCAATACAACCAAAGTAATTTTTCATATCTAGTCCACAGAAGCCAGATGCACTTAGAGTGTGTGTACATTTATACATAAAATTCCCATCCAAATTGGTGGGAGTTGTGCAGCCTCACAAGAGGGGCACAGTCTTCTTACTTGAAGCACTTTAGCCATGAAAATTCCAGAGAACTTATCTTGACACATCTGTCTCATATTCAGTAGTTCAGGTAAAGCAATTAAAAAAAATATAGGCAACAGAAAAGCTTTGTCAGGTTTTATTAAAGACTTTTATGTACAGCAGGGTTGGTTCAACAAGATGTTTGCTACTCCACTCAAGATTTATGCCACCAAAAGCCAACTTGGGCCTTTAATATAAACCAAATCCCTCTATATTTAGTTGAGCATGCAGAATGCAGTATCACATTAAAGTGAATCTAACGACTGAAAGGATGGAATCTATAACTTATATTTCTCTCTCTATAATTCTTGTTGACTTGACATAGCAACACACTCTCCAAACATATTCTTATTTCCCTAAAGCCTGAAATTCTAGGGAGAGCTGTAACAACATCTCGGTCCAACAACTTTGTGATTGCTCCCTCGTCATAAAACAATTTCCCTGAGTTCTGTGCTTCCTTGACAGCTCTTTCTCATTACAGAGCTTTCCCTACCTCATTACTCAATATCCTATCCTATATTGTCCTTGAACAGAGAGCTCCCTCTCCCCCATTTCTCTGTAGGGGGCCATGACTCATTTTTATACTCCCCAGGAACCAGGAGTTTCCCAGGTGCATTTCATAAGGGAGAAAGCAAAAGGTTGCTTAGGCAAAAATATGTTTCAGGTGAATGCACATCGAGGCAACAGACAAGCAGCATGGAGGAACCAGATTTACCTTTCTCATTGTTTACTTATTCCCAAATCTAATTCCCTTCATAGACTCTATCACCAATTCCTACAATTGCTCGTTTTTCACTGTTGGCCTCTCCCTTCCTATATCCTCTTCCCTCTTTACTTTAATGTGCTTAGGAAAAGCAAATCACCCCAAAGAAATTCCATGGGGAAAGTCCTTATGCAGCTATGCAGTACATAAAGAGGGGCTTGTTTGCTCAGCTTATTGATGAGCAGAAACTTTGCCAAACTGTAAAGAGCAAGACTGTTACTACTTGATTATGGACAGCTGCTTCACACTGTTACAAAAGGCAGTTCTGCTGCATGTTTGAATTTTGCCTGTTTTTTTCATAACTGTTCTGTAAGTGCTTGTGAAAACCTCCAAAGCAACAGCTTAACAAATACTATTTACCATCCTTCTTTTCCTGTGGGAGTCATTGTGATGTTATCCTTACAGGTGTTTTCCTTATAGCAGCCTTAGCATGCAAAGCGGGGATTGGTGGCTCCACTGCATCATTTTCATTCTCCTTTTACTTGTACTGTGATGTGATGTCAAGATTGTTCTGCTTTTCCTGCCTGGTGCCTTCTCTGATCTAACTTTCACTGCTAAAAGAAGTCTTTCCACTTAAATCCTAGTGTATCATAGAGGGATTTTTTTTCAAAGGTGCCCAATTTCCTGTTGCCTGTTGTAGTGGATCCTCCTAGAAATCACTGTGATCAGATAGCACACTGTGACTTTGTTCCCCTATCAAATTTCCTTGGCATTAGAAAAGAGTGATGGAGTGCCAACATAAGCAAAAGTACATGGGCAATTTCTTAGCTGGTGTCATCAAACAAGTGCATTCCTCCATAATAAATTCTTAGAGAAGTTGAGTTTCTGTAAGACAAGGGATTTCTGCTACAAACTGAGCAAACTTTGATCTCCATTATTTCATCTGAAAGTGGTATAAATATGAATTTTTCCAGGCCTCACATATGAGAGACACAAGAGTCAGTGGAAGTGTAAAACAGGAGACCATGAAATCAAAAGGAAAAGGAAAGAAGAGGAGGCCCTTTGCAGGAACAGCTGGAGAAAGAAAAACCCTTGCACTGCTGTGCTGGCTGCTTCACTGCTCTCCTTGGACTCCACGCAGGTGCTGGCTCTGCCGGTGGGTTGCGACCTGCTGGCTGATGGCACGAGTGATGAATTACAGGCTGCAGCTGGTGCTGGCCAGTGACCTTCAGGTGGGAGCCCTGCCCAAGTCAGGGGTCCTTCAGTGGCCTCAGTTCAGATGCAGGTGGCATGAGGAGCTGGATGAAATATCTCTCAGCAGAGGTGTGAGGTACGCTGTGTTCCCATGCACAGGCAGCGCCGCTCTGCTCAGTTCTAGGCTGGATGCGGTGCTTTCCTTCAGCAGGTTTATAAAGCACATCAGGAACGAGCTCAGTACTACTACCTCTGTTTTGCAGACTGAGAAAATGGAGCACAGGTGAACTGAATTACTAAGAACACCCAGGAAATGTCTGCCAAGGCCAGAAATGGGAGCCAGTTCTACTCTGGTGCCTACATATGGCTTTGGTACAAGATTATCTATTCTGGCCTGTCATACGTAGAAACAGGCATTTTACAAGCAACCTTTCCTAACATGATTTTTTTTTCTATTATTATTCCTCTTAAAATAATCCTGCCATTAAAACACAAGTGAATTCACAGGCATAAAACTCCATTTAAATAATATTATATTGACAGAAACTGACACAAAGCCTGGAAATTCAGAGTTATGGTTGGCATTCCCTGCAGAATTTGAGTCACTGTGTCTTTTATTTTCCACATGAGCGTTAGTGTCAGCCTTAAGTGTGGATTTCCTGACTTTTTCAGCCTGTGTCATAACCTTCACTTTATTTAAACACAGAATTTTTCCTGCAAGTATCTACTGAATAGGTCACCAGAATTACAGTGTCATTTTACTGCTTCTAAAGTAGGACCTGGCAAATAAAATAAGAAGCAACATAAATCTTGATCCAAAGGCCTAACCAAACCCAGTCCTAATTCTTCTGACTTTATAAAGAAGAAAAAAAGATGGCTGTGGGTTTCTTTTTCTGTCCAAGACTAGAAGGAGAAATTAGAATGCTAGCCATAAGTCTTCTCACATTGCCTTGCTCTGCTGTTGCAAAGGCAGGGAAGGCAGACAGTTCAGCCATGGTCATATATCTGAGCAAATGCTGTTTACCAGAAGAACTGCCAGGGTCTCCATCAGTGCACTGAATTTTTGGCTAGGATGAACCAGTCAGGTCATTGCAGTTCCTAGTGCATGCAAAAGGGAGATGTGGAGTCAATATGAGCAGTGGAGTAATTCATAAAAAACACATGGTCCTGCAAAGCCAAATAAATCTGAGTTCATGACTAGAAACGATCAACTCACCAGCCCTATGACAAACCACCAGTATTATCTGTACTGCTCTCTCTTTAAATCTGCCTCATGCCAAATCTCCTGCTCTGGACCTTTGGTGTACATTCTACCCATTAAAAGTATACAGGTGCTGGGGTCACTCAGCTGCACCTGCACAGGACTGAAGGTATCAACAGAGCTTTGCTACTCAGAACTCCACTGAGCCCTGGCCCAAATCTGCACTGACACAGCATACAAGCTTCCCTCTCTGTGCTGGCCAATAGTCTGGTGCTATTTCTGTTTATCAGAGTTTTTCTTCTTGTCTAATTCCCAGCTTCTTAAAAACATGGCTCTAGTAAGTAACTGAGCGGAAGAAAACTGGGAAGATTGTAACTTTGCCTCAGATATGGCCTGGTATTTTAAAACAAAATACTAGATAAAGATGACTTCTATCACTTATGCAATTTCTAGTCTGTCTGAGAAATTACAGGAGAGGGTCCAGTTCATTCTCTTTAAGATAGAAAATAAGACAAGTCCTTATCACATATTTTACATAAAAGCTCACTATATACTGTGGCTCATTGAAGGCTTGATAGTGAAGTTGCAAAATTGAGATCAAAGTAGTTTTCAAAAATGTAATCTCCTTCTTTTAAGTAGAATCTGTAGATTATGCAGTGTTTCCTGGGTACGCATAAACAACGGGCTTCATGGAACCTCATCATTTAGTAGTCTTGAGACAATGGTACATTCTTACAGAACTTGTCTGTGACAACTCATTATTATAGCAGAAAACTAAACTAACACGTCCTTAGGCCTGATCACTGAAAGGTCTATTCTCAGCTTAGGATCACATTCTGCCTAACACATAGAGAAAAAATCTATAAGGCCAAAGAGAGAAGCAGACTAAAGACACTATAGACATGGACTTCCACATGTCTTCAACACATCCCATTAGACCCATCTGTAGGTCTATAAACATGATCCAAAACTCAAAGAGGCCAAATACTTTGTGTCTCAGTTGCTCTGGCACTAGAGCTGTCCCTGTGGTTTGCAGTCACACTTGTCTCCCCAGTGCCAGAAATGTGCAGAACAGAGCTGGCCCAGCACTGCTGACAACTCTGAGAAGTTTGAGGGAATGAGCAGCCAAAGCCAGTAAACCATGCATGAAGCTCACTTTTGCAAGATCTCAAGACTTTCTTCTGGACAAAGCCAAGGATCTCAGTGCCTACCTCCCATTATTTAGGGAGAAGGCAGGCTGATTTTCCTGTGGGTATAACTCTTTTCCAGGACAGCTAATACAGGATTTAATTTTATCAACTTCACATCTATGTCAATACTTAAGCACAACTGTGAAAAGTCATTTCTTCTGCTGTGTATTTCTTTTGTTTTTAATAATAATAAACAATTTAAAAGGGATAAGATTGTCATTTCCAGGATTGCTTTTGTAGTATCAATATATAACTATATACAGAATCAAGCAGAACTCTGAACTCCTTACACCGAAGTCTCAAAGATGGAGCAAGAAGAGGGAAAAAAAAGAAAGCTCATCTTATATTCCCACTGGAACAATGCTGAGAGCCTCATGAGCACCATCCCGCGTTGCACAGCTGTGGCTTCCACTTGAACATAGCAGGAACAAGCAGGGGGATTGTGGCAGGAGCCAGCCTGGCCTCCTCACCTTGAAACACTGCCTTAAAACATCCTATTTTGGGCCAATCAGGTGTACAGGATGGGGAGCCACCATCTGGGAAGCAGATAACATGTGCCAGTCGTCAAACCACCTGCGGGAGTGGATGGGAACAAAGTCCAGCGGTGCAGCCCCAGACCCAGTGCCAGGTGCCCCAAGCACCCACACAATCTCCAGCTCTCCTCCTACATCAAGAGACCCATTGGTACCCAGTCATGGAGACTTCAAACCATAGGCTCTCCTCTGGGAAAAGAAAAAGTGTCGAGAGGTTTTTAATATGAAGGCTACTCTTTTCCTCAGTAACACGTAACATTGTGAAATCCAGTTTCATGCTTTTGCGATTAGTAACTCAATTGCAGTGCTTGTTCCTAAAATTACATCGGAAAGACTTCAGGACACCATGCATAAACATGCATATTAGAACAGAGAGGCTGTTCCCAAAAAGGTTAAAAAAAAAATCCATTTTTTCTCAAATCCAGAAACTTTGACATCACATGTATGCATAAGAGATTAAGTGAAATGCCAAAAGTAACAGTTTCAATTGGATTTCATTACTCTGTGATGAGGTTGTCCCCTGTTATTTTTGGTATAGCTCTTAATGAGCTGAGCAACCATGCCAGTCTAATAAAGATTTGCTTAAGGTCTTTCTTCAATTTATAAAATATAGTCTTAAATAAATCACAATTTATTCTGACTAAGGAGTAACATAAAAGACTCAATTACAGAGCAGAAGTTTCCTTTGGTGTTCATGTTCATGTGGATAAGATGGTTATGTTGGTGATCTCCCTAGCATTCCCTTTTTTCCCCCTTTTTATTCCTCTGGATTTCCATCAAGCATGAACTCTTCTTTTAATGGTCTGGAACTAGAAGTTTCATGGGGTGGAGCTGAAAAAAATGGGAGAGAGGAAAAATAATTTCACACTTAATACCTGATAGGGTGGGTCATTTTTGCAGAATGGAATATAATTTTTTTTAATTTCTTCACTGAATAAAATACATTTGTCTCATGTTCCTTACACCTCATTCAGACATGAATGTCTCCTTTATTCACGTACTCTGAAGAAAGATGTCTTCACTTTGGGAAAGACTATGGTTAGTCAAATAAGAAGGAGATTCTCTGAGTATGAAATTGCTTAACAAAAATGGCATATTTCATAATAGAAATGAAAATTCAAAAAGACCTCTCCATGTCTCTGCATGAATTCTTTTCTAAATGAGTGCCACATGTCATGGCTTCTCATGGAGACAGGAGAATTTTTCTTTCTGAATCTCACATATGGTACACAGTCTAAATCAAATGGAGATAAAAATGCAAGCAAAGTATGCACAGTTTTGCCATGCGGGCTCTTAGGATACTAATGCTGCCTGTTTATCAGAAAAAGTAATTAAAAGAAAAAAAGCAGAAAATACCCAGTTTAAGGCAACTAGGCCCACTTTTTCCAATGGGATTATCAGTGGTAAAAACTAATCTCATTAAAGCATCATTTAATTTCCCCTTCAGATGTTTTTCCACATGCTGCAGTGGATAGGCACCATGAGACTTGAAAATCTGTAAAGAGTTTGTTTTCAATACTTCAGAAATGTCATAATTCTCAAGGTTCTGGTAGGCCTTTTGATGCAATGATGCTACTCTGCAGCTGAAGCCTTGGGTGCAAGACCTCAAGCATTAAAGACAGCAAGAGTAGGTCCCAAGTACCTGCTTACCTGAACAGATTCATCACAGAGTCCTGTGTTCTTAATGGGCCTAAATTGTTTGTTTAAAATATGAAATGTTAATAAAAGGGGAAATGTTAAGGTTGTTTTTAATCAGGGTCAGCAAGACTATATAACTAAAAGCATATTACCTTAATATACTTTTAAGCAATGACATTAACATATATCTTTCTAAAATAAAATTCATTTTGATAATACTTCAGAGCTAACCATACAAAAAATCCCAAATAACAACAACAACAAAGCCCCTAGCATAATTGTCTCTTGTTTAATAAATTACTTTTTCTACTTACCCTGCCTTTCAGTCTTCCAGGAATAGCCTGGCATATACTCGAGTGTCTGTTATAAATGGAGATTAATAAAGCTTATGTTTTAAAGGAATTTAATAAAGTCCAGAACAAATTAAACCAGAAGCAGCACAACAAAAAGCCTATTAATAGTGTTACACCAGGGACCTCTTAAAGGCACATAGCTTTGGTGTATTCCAAGTATCATCTTGCACAGTACCTTGAACAGGATGTGGGTTGAGAAGGTTTCACAATGTGTCTGGTTTTCAGTAAATTTGTCGTTAACTTTTGGGTTAGTTTTCACTGAAATTGTCAAATAATCATTGTTCCAAAATTGATTTCTAGAGCACTTTATTCCCTTATTAGATGTGTATTTCGAGGCACACAGTGATACACGCTGGGTTTTGTTTGATCTACCCTTACAGAGCAAATTAGTAGGATTAATTATTCTAATAATAACCCTCACAGTTAGGAAATGTTTCTGCCCCAGTGCTACTTATACCCCCTTGGAGCACCCAAAATAATCCCTTTTACCATGATAATGCAATATTACATTAAATTAATTTTTTTTTAATTTTGGGATTCAAAGAATAGAGTAGAATGTAGGATCATTTTCAAGCTCATTTTAATTATCTATTAATATTTAGAGCACTTCATGGAATTTGAGATGAGGAAAAATTACATGTATCAAAATGCTAAGCTCCTTGGTTTGCATTTTCAAGAAGATGAATATGTTTATTACAATTTAATTAAAGCTCAACACAACAAAAGATAGAAAACAACTTTTTAAGAGGAGCAATTATTCACAAATAGGAAGAATCATGTCAAGGAAGCAAGGGGAAATATGTCCATTCCATATAGCTAATTAACCAACTCAGCAAAAAGTACCTCTTTTGTAGCCATAGCAGTGTTAAGTTAGCTGACTCTTTACATTTAGGTATCTGGGGCTAAATCCACAAAGGGATGTAGGTATGGTGACTCTTCCTTTTGCCTTAGCAAATTAAGGCAAGGATTAAATCCAGTGTACTGACAAGTCGGAGTTACCTGCCTTCCATTCCTCCCTCCACCAGCAGGAAAACAGGCACTATGGAGTGAGGCTCACAGGTCAGCAACAGGGACACACATGGACACCACGCAGGTGGTGAAAGGAGGGAGCATGTCTGCCATCCTGCCACTCTCCTCAACCTAAAAGTACTGAATTAGGCACCTTTGGGAAACTGGTCTTGGGTATTTTGCACTAGGCACATATGGTTTCTGTCTGTGTGTTCATCTCCTGGTTTCAGCTGGGATAGAGTCAATTTTATTCTTAGTAGCTGGTACAGTGCTGCACTTTTTGGATTCAAGTTGAGAATAATGTTAATAACACACTGATGTTTTGGTTGTTGCTAAGCAGTGCTTACTCTAAGTCAAAGACTTTCCAGTTTCCCATGCCCTGCCAGCGAGCAGGTGCACAAGAAGCCAGGAGGGAGCATGGCCAGGACAGCTGACCTGAACTGGCCAAAGGGATATTCCATACCACAGAGCATCATGCTCAGTGTATGAACTGGAGGGGTTGGCTGGGGTAGAGGGGTGATCTGTGGCTGGGGATGGGCTGAGTATCAATCAGCAGGTGGTGAGCAGTTGGTTTTTATCTCAATACATAAGCCTTACTGATTTTTTTTTCCAGTTCTCCACCCCATCCACAGAGAAGGAGCAGGAAGAGAACAAGTGGTTATGTGGTACTTAGTTGCTGGCTGGGTTTAAACCACAACAGTGCACAACAGGCTTATGACTTCTCTTGAATCACAGCTGGAAGAAACATCAGCACAACTCATTCTATATACAAGAACAAAGAAGCAGGCTCTCTTCTTGTGTGCTAAGATACATCCTAACTTGAAGCACGATGTTCTTCACACCTATTGAGGCTGGGGCACTGAAGAGTCCAGCATACAAAATACAAAAGGTTTAATGAGAAAGAAAAAGCAAGTCAAGGCATTACTTGTGGCTCAAGAGGAAGGGCAGTCTTGCTGGGAGAGGAAAGATGTGGATGATGCCCAGAGAAACTTACATAATACAAATTTCTATCCTGCTAGGTTTGCACACACAGAAGAATACATACCTACTTTTTCTTAAACTACACCTCTCCCCTTTGACACTCTTCTCAACTCTCTTTTGAACTTGGGATTTTTCCACTCTCTGGTATCTCATGCCCTTAGTACCCTTCCCTCAATCTCTCTGGACTTCGCTCCCTCTCTTGCTGTTTAAATGGGACAAGTTGCTTCTCCTGGTTGTCTCCTTTTTTCTTCTTCTCCCACAGTCCCCTTGCCTGAAGAGGGATATCCAGTTCAGTGATTTTCCAATCCAGCTCTTCACAACACTATAGCACACAACTATGGACCAACTGTGAGCTATTAGAAAGTGTATACTAAATTCTTTGGCTTTTTAGGGTCAACCTTTTATCGAAATAACACATTCAGCAAAAACACTAACACTTGAAATCATTTTTGCCAGGAAACAAAAGACCATATTCTGCCATGATTTCTTCTTTCAACAAATAAAATTACAGCACGATGAGAAATAGGCTGGAAGAGATGTCAAAAGGCTATTTGAAGTGATAGCAAAAAAAAATGCTTCTCAACACAAGCTAGGATCAATTTCAGTTCAGCTGATCCTGATGTTTAAACATCTTCAGTATAGCAATACTGCAGCCTTCCTCAACGATATCTTTAAGACTCCAGTTATCTTTACCACTGTTATGGTTATAACTGAAGTTATTCTGAATGTGTTCTTGAACTCATTCTAAATTAATCTGTGAGTTACTCACTTTAAATCACTTAAATGTACAGTTTATCCTTTTCCCTTCTTTCTACCTTTTATGTGTTTGAATACTGTCATTGTACTCCCAAGTCTTGTTTTCAAGATAAACTCAGTTTTTCCAGTCTTTCCCATATCTCAGACTTCATAGCCTAGTCTGGATCCTTCTCAACATTTTTATATCTTTGTTGGTATCCAGTACTCAAAATGCTCACAACTCTCCAGCTGAAGCTTTGAGAGAAGAAAATAGAGTGGAAGAATAACTTCAAATAAGCCCACCAAAACAAGTGTGACTCATTTCAAATTAAGTGTGGGTCTTGGTGAGTGAGGTGGCACAATCAAAGGAATATTTCCAAAAGCTCAACTCCATATTTTCCAACAATGGTAAAAGATTCAGCACTTTTTGAAAAGCAGAGCCTTCAAATGCATGTGAGCAGCATAATGTAGAACCAAACTGTCATTTGCTATGAATATCCCTGAGTAAGGAATGGCCAAGGGCTGATGTCAGCTCTTATATCTGATACTACTAATCACTGAATGCACTCCTATAATTTTTAGTTGGAGGACGAATCAAAGTCTTGATTCTGCAAAAGACTGTATACACCACCTAAGCCATATTTCTGTGTACTGTTATGGGGTCCTCTGCAACTGGGTTATTTGCTGTTTGTACAAAACCAGATGACTTTATAAAGGTATGAGGGAAGACAACAAAAAATTGGGGTTCCTAGAAGCTATTAAACCTTTTTACTTTGGATATCGTTTTAGCCAAAAATAGTTCTCATAGGAAAAAAAAATTCTTTTTGTCTAACACTTTCCAAAATGGAATAAAACCTTTAAATGAGCTAAAAGTTTTTATACCATGCTATTCTACAAGGTTTTAAATTATAGGTTCCTGATTCTTCCATCCCTAAACAGTAGCCAAATATAATAATGTAGGGAATATAATGCCAGTTTAGCAGGTTTGGAAATAATGTTGTTGTGCTTCTTAACACAGAGCACTTTCACATGCTCCCTGCTGTGTGACTTTCAAGAATGGTGATGTGGCAATGTATGGTTGGCAAGGTATGCTCCATGACAACAGTTAATTAGTAAATAAATGATCCCAGGTCCATTTCCACAGAGTTCCAGTTGTAATAGCACAGTATGCAGGTTTAAGGTCCAAGCTGACTAATTCTAATAGTTATAAATGAAATGCTGCTTTGCTTTGATATATGCTTTAATTTTCTCCATTGACAAGCAATGGCTCCAGGAGCCAGATACAGTTCTGGTCTCCAGCACAGTGACTCTGAACTGTATGAACAGCTAATGAATGTGTTGGGATGGTAAAATGATGTACAAGTTTCCAACCTACCTCAGACAACAAAATAAGATGTTTAATCACAGATCTCCATAAGGAGCCCAGACTCTTCCCATGTGCCATCCTGTATTAAACCTACACGGGAAGGCTCCTGTGATTCCTGGTCCTAACATCAGGCACAAGAAAAGAGACAACAGTAGCTCACACAGAGACCACATCATATGGTCATTTCTAGCAATTTCTAGGAATTAAAGCTTTGCTCTTCAACTTCACCTTAAGGCAGAGTAGGAGCACTCAAATGGCAAGTTACAAGTGGGAGGCAATTCAGGAAGTTGCTGCTTTTCAGAAACAGACAAGGAAGATTCCTTAGCACAACAGGATGGGAGAATTCCTCAGGCACGATTCACTGGACACTGACACCATATTTTCATGCCTGCAGTGATGGTGAATGAATGCTCCCATCTCACCAAGTGGGCAGTAGCTCAGGAAGAAGGGCTCACCTGACATTCTGGGGGCAGAAGTCTCCATCAGGGTCACTGCTTCACCTGGACAAGCCATCAGCATTCACCTCACCCAGCAGGACCTCTCTGTCCCTCTCTCTCCAACTCCCTCCATTCTCAATGGGAGAGCTCCCTTGGGTACCATGCTGATACAAAACTGTCTTGGGTACAATGCTGACAAGCCTTCTCTTTTATTAACTTAAAGAGCAAAATCTCTTACATTATAAATGAAGGAAGTAGCTATTGGCCTTTTTTAAAATTGTTAAGCACACTATCTAGGTCAATTGAGTTTCATCATAGAATCTAGGTCAAGATTTTCACATGCTGAGGGAATTCATATGTCTCTTTCCTGTCTTGTTTCTCTGGTCTCTAATAAGGGGGAAATTTATTCTTCAGCTTTAGGATACTTCTGTTGAATTCAACAGCACCAAGGTACAAATGCCCTTAAAAAGCAGACTTTTGTGTGTTCACTGAACCACTTTTTTGGTCAGATCCATATGCTGAACTTTGCTACCGCTTTCTAAATAAGTAGAACTTAAAAAGAGGGAGATCATATTTTCTGCTGTTCTACATCAGCAAACACCAAGAAACTCAATGATGATTCACACCCACTGTGAATCTGACTGCAAAAACTGAATTTTCTACACGTACAAGTCTGGAGGTTGCCTCAAGAATAAGATCCCCCTACATTCATACACAGAACTTCTATTGGTGTCAGTGGGAAGCCTGGGATAGTATAAATATTTTACACACATGCTGGTATATCCTGTGTCTGTAGAAGAAAATGTTTGTTTAATTTAAAGTAAATGCATGTAGTGGGTCACATCCTCAACCTGACCACACTTCTCTGTCAGAAACATGTTACCTTCTGATGCTAAAAGACTGCACAACTCTTTGGATGCACAGAGAAGCTCGAGGATATTTTAAATTTCATAGTATAAAATCATTGCCATGGAATACTAGAAAACATATAAGAAAGACAATAACTTAGACATTCCATAGTCTGCTTAACATGAAATAGAACCTTATGATCATTCACATTCACATTCCTATACTTCTCCAAAAAGGCTATTTTTTAGGATGGGAGGAAATTTAATACTCAATAGATGTTTTCCATAAAAGAAGATGTAAATGTAGAGTAAATCTTATTGTTATAAAGTCACTTAGATAATATTCTGGCTCTCACCAGCTGTAATTCTTAAAAATATGAAAAATCTACCTGTTCCTATATTTTCTGCTATTTATTGCTGTCAAACTTTCTAATAACATATAGTGAGTGACAGCATGTTTCCCCAAAGTCAGCTAAGAAAATGTGGGGCTTTTTTAAAGTACATTTTGTGATTTTTAGTGGGCAATTTCATTGAAAAAGTTTGTTTCATAAACCACAGTTTGTTAAAAAACACTTGAAAAAATAAAGTCTTAGCCAAAATTCTCTGAAGTTCATTGTACCAAAAATCTGACTTCTCAAGATCTGTTTGAAATCTCCAGTGGTCAAAATCTCTTTACTTGAGTTGATTTCAAATATATAGTGAAATGTATAATGTGAAATATATAGTGGTACTTTGCTGCATCCCTGTTTCATCTGTGAGGAAAGCAGGTACAAAAAAAGTAAAATAGTAGAACTGGACACAACATTGCTACAGCAGAACTCCACCACCCACAGAGGCAACACAGCCTCTCAGTTCCCAGTCATAAACCACCATTCACATACTGTGTTTTATCTCTTGTAGACAAACATCAACATGAGAACTCATGAACTCTAAAAAATCAACTTCTTTTACAATTTTATTTCCTCTCAAGACAGACCACTCAGCCTCTGCCCTTCTCCAAGAATGAAATGTCTTTCTTAATGTATGACCTTAAACACAGCTGAAATAAAATAATATTACCTATGTTTATAATTCATCATTCCCATCTTTTTCTCTCTTTTTTTTGGTCATTCACAGTTAATATTAACACCAAAATCATAGGGTTCCTTGCAAACCATTGATGAAACTGTCAATGTTAATGAGCTTCCATGGGAATTTCTCATGCACTGATGATTGCCCATTTCAATTCTTTTCTAATATAGGTTGTCTATTTCCCATTTGGCAATACAGAATCACATAACCCAGTCTGGAATACCACACCAGTGAATTTATCCATCTTTCTGTGTATGACAGCATCATTGATCCAAATTGCATAAGGAGTTCTGCTGAAGTCAGGGAGGAAGCCCATTCCCTGGCAGCTTTTGCATTGCATCTTTGCAGCATAGCTTTTATCCCACCAGATGTTGCTGCACTGTTTCAGGATGATCCAGAACTGATCCCACCGTGGCCTAATTCTGAAATTACCCCAAGCAGAACAGAAGTCAAACTTCCAAGGTCCTGATGTAATGGCTGAATTATGGCTAAAACATCAGACTCCTCCTCTGCAGGTACTAATTACTGGCCTTGGAGTGCACTTCTAAAAGTTTAAAATCCATGAATTTCACACACACTGTTAAAATCACTGAAACATGCTGGCCTCCCTCCACTTCTTGAAAAATGGTTCCTGAGCACCTGAATCTTGAGTTTTAAGGCATGAAGGAAGGATGAGAAATGTGGATAAAACTAGGTGAGGCTTTAGTTTCATAGTCAGAAATTAATTCTCTTTTTCAGTGTTCAGGGAGTCTTGACAGTAGCCTGTGAGTACATATCTATTTAAGAGCAAAACATCCTTCAGAATGGAACAAATGGATCCATTAACAAGTCCTCATCACAGCTGCCTTTGAGACCTGCCCAGGCTCTCTGAGTCCAGTGACCATCTCCTCATGGTTGGTGCTGGCAGTGGCTGGTAAGGAGGGAGGAGCCAGGAAGAGCCATTACTCCCAGTTTGTGGGGGTTTGGGGTGGGTTTTTTTAAAAAACCCCATTACAGTCAGAGTTCCAGCACACTGTGAGTGTAGAGACAGGGCTTCTGCAGACATGCACAGGAGGAGATGTGCCTGGCACCAACTAGGCAAGCCCAGCACATGCACCAGTTGCAGGCAGCCCAGAAAGTCCCTGTGGCACGGTGGCACCGTGGCAAAGTTTCCCTGGGCAGCACAGAGGGTGATGACACTGAGCAGGAGGCTGCCAGGGCAGAAAGAAGGACGTTTGGCTCCTTTTATTGCCAGTCCCATGGGAATTGCCCTGGGCTCCTGCCTCCTTCCTCCCCCACCACCATCTTGGCAGCCCCCCCTGTGCTGTCAGGCACAAGCAAACTTTCCATTAGTCAGAGGAAAAGCATCCAGAAGTACTTGCTATGGATTTATTCAGTATAGCTTTAACCATATTTTGAAATGTGAGATCAATGGCACTGTATACATACCATTATTTTTTATACGGAACAAATTAATTTTCACACTTGGCATGCAATTAAACACCAGAGTCATGAAGAAGCACAGTTTCTAAAGGCCAGCACATTTCATGCTGGGAGAGCACTGCACAGCTACCCCCTGAAAAGATGCAATGTAGACCACAGCAAGCCATGTGATAGTTTGATTAAAGTGAACACTGTGGCCAATAAACAAAATGCTCAAAACTGTAAATATTACCTAATCTAAGAACACGGGGAAAAAAAAAAGAAATGCAGAAAACAGATCTGACAAGTCCTTGAACAATGTTTCAGCTTCTCATGGCTTGAAATAATTTTCTCATGTTGGGACTGTTATTTGCTCTGAAGTGATTCTTATGTGAGGGCAAATTCACTGTAACCTTTCCCACACGCCTGCTCTGCAGCATGTACGTGGCTTAAAGAGAAACTTCCACACTCTGGAAAGCTCACCAGCACACGAGCATTAACTGCAAATTTCCTTCACCTTCTTCCTGTGTCTCTTCATTTGTCTCCTCAGAGGTGCTAATTACCTGCACTAGTCGTGTCCAAAGACAAGCTGCCTTCTCCTGCAAGCTGATTTTCCCTCCACAGCTGAACTTTCACAGAGAACCGCAGGAACAGGGGCTGCATTTTACCCATGGGGATGAACTGACATAGTGAGACAGATCTTTGCTTCTCTGCTCTTATTCCAGCTAGCTGGGTATGAGCCAGCTGCATCCCAAAAGTCACATGGCTCTGTAAGGCCAGGATTGAGCCAGGACAAGTCTGCCATGTGGCCACTGCAGTTCCTGACCAGCAGGTACCTCCCTCCACTGCTGTGCCTGGAGTACAGCAAAGCAAGTTCACATCTTCTATGCCTAACATGGCCTAAGCATAAGTAGAAGGGATTTCTCAAGATCCTGGCCTATGTGGGGCACTGGAGGGGCATAGTCTATTGGAGTCCATTCCCCTGGCAGTGCTCAGCCTGTCCCCTGCATTCAGGTTCATGAGGGATCACTTGTGCCATATTCATTCATCCACCCTTGTACAGTCTGGGACAACTTCCCACCACAGATGTAGACAGAAGTTATATTACCCCACAAAGCTGTTTAATTTCACTTTTGCATAAAGTGTGCAAGGTTCTGTTCATCCTCACCCTAAGGACTCAGCCTTCAGGCTGAGACAATCTGGCAGTGTGGTCTGGATACTACAGGGCTTATGGAAATCTTCTGATATAGCTTTCTACTACTCTGAATTTATTCTCCCCAACATAATCAGATTTTTTCATCCTCATCCTCATTCTCCCTCCCCCTGCACCTAAAGCAGCTCCTTCCCTCTGGCTTCCAAGAGCTCCCCTTTCCAAGCTATATTTTATCAGGGCAGTCTCAGTTTTGGCACGTGTTCTTCTGGGCTCAGCTGGCTGATGTCTTCTCATCCCATGCATTCCTCAGGTCAAAGGTATACCCCAAAATGTACTCACTCCCTCTAACCCAAGGGAAGCAATGGAAATTGTCAGATTTGAGGACAGCAGCTGGATCAGTGAAGACAGCCAAGACTGTAGAGTCCACATGATTAATTTCAGGGAGGTACTTATTAAAATCATGTTAGCTTTAAAAGAAAAAAAAAAAAAATAAGCAGGAGAGGAGTTCAAAATTTGGGCTGAGATTCATTGCAGTTGCTATTTTTATTAAAGTAGTTTGCCCATCCCTGGTGTATTTGTGTTATCACAATCATTTCTATGCTGGCAACAGGCTGCAATGTCAGAAGCACAGAAGTATGATTTCACTGCAGTGCTAAGCCAGGGGAGAATCTGAATCATGAAGGAACAAGCTCTGATGGGAACACGAATAGTTTAAGAACCCACAAATACAGTTTTGGTGAACTAATTTCTTTTTCCTGAAATGCTTCTTCTCCCCACTTCCAGTCCACTTCTAGTATCACATCAAGGCTACCTCTTTCGTGCTTTAGACTTGGAAAAGGGGGCTGAAGGTGGATTGCTCTGGGGACAACAAAACAGGTAGCAGAAAGGGATTAAATTTTACTCTCAGTCTTTAGACAACTCCACAGTAATATTTTCATTTTAATGAGTGAAATAACATAATAAAATCCAACCCTCTATATATCCAAGATTCCTACTGCAGAGTCTCACCTTTGGTGAAGTCTTTTACCCCTGAGAAATACATAGCAAATCTTCCATAAATTAATTTATGCTTAAGGAGCATGGATGAAAGTAGTACAAGGCAGCAGAACACCTATGGAATATGTGTGTCTCCTGCAATCAGTTTTCCTAGAAGGAGGATCTCCTGAGGCAGCAGAAGCAAAATTGAAAGTCTTGGATATTGCTGGAAAAAAGGGATTTTATTTCAGCATTCAAGAAATTGGTTTTCACTAAAGGAAACATAACTCCTATGTAACCTGATGATGATGATGTATAAATTATCTGTGCCCCATAGACCATTTAAAAAACAAAACCTGACTTCTTTTGGTTGATTTCACTTTTTCTGGTGCTGCAAACACAAGTGTCAACTTACATGAAGCGGAAAAGGTGTTTAGTGGTCAGGAAACATCTCCTTTTTAGTGCACAGGGAATGCAACTCTCAGACAGAAATAGCACAGCAAAAAGTAAAAAGAAACTTCATGATTTATTTTTCTGATTTACAAGCATGACAACTGTTACCTTTTGTAAAAAATTATCACCATTACATCTTTGCAGAAACCCATAAACACCAAAGAACAAAAAGCAAGGTTTTGCTATCTCACCAAGTAAATTGAAGTCAATTGAAAGAAAAAACCCCAGATAGCCATTTTGGTTTCTGAAAATCTGTGGTAGGTGCTGTGCTCACACTACATCTGAGTGACCCTCTTACCACAGCCAGCCTCAGCACAGCTCCCCTCGAAGTGACTCTGTGATGGGTCGTGCCACAAACTCTCAGCCCTGCCACTCGACCACAGGAGAGGTTTTAACCCATGTGCTGCTCAAAGCAGCAGTGGCAGGCAGTGGCTCTCAGCAGCCACGCCACATTGCTCACAACACTGAGAGCTCTCGAGAACAAGCCCTTGCAGCAAGGGCTCAGCTCACAAGCAGAGCACAGCTCAGCCTAAGAGGTATCAGGGATGTCTCTGAACTAATGCAAACTGCAAAATATCAGGAAGTCCTACAGCACAGCGCCCAGCAGCTCAAGGACTTCCACAGGCAGCTGTCAGGAACACTCAAGATGAAAAGCCATGTGAAGAGTCAGAGGGCTGAAGCAGGTGAATTCTCTCCTACTTCTATTTTTCTACTGTTTTTCATCAATAGGGTACAGGGAAATTCTTTACCACCGCTAAATGTATGTCACAGAGTCAATGTATGTACTGCAGAGTGGATTTTTTTTGTGTTAACATCTTTAGAATTATGAAATACTACCATAAAAGACAAATATATACTTTAAATGTTATATGTGCCGTCAAGACCTTGGGGTACTGAAGAAATTTATCTTGGAATAATGAAAAGGGAATATAAATGACAACAAAAAATCCAGTTTTGATTTCTTGACAGTTGCCATTCACTGTGTAAAGGTATGTAACAATCATGAACAAAGCAGTAAAACAGATATCATGCACCACAAGTTTTCATTCACAACGTTCACAGATCTCTTCCAAAATAACAGCAAATCTAACTTGACAGTCATATGTCTCCAGTACTGTACAAAAAGCAAAGCATTTTTGTAGATGAAATAGAAATAGAGTGGTCCTGCCAAAATTTTGGGGTATACAATGTAAAACTTCAGGCCCAGAACGGGCATTCACTTCATTTCATTGAGATGGACTCCATTTCATGACTTAGTGTTAAATGCTATTAAAGCAGCTGCTGGGCACAGAAGTAAGCTGACAAGCTTTAGTGTCCAAGAGAGATAGAAGAAACATTTTTTAAATATAGGTCACATTTGCATTACATCAACAGTAGTCACTCATCAAATCCCAGATAATATTATTTGGGAACATGTCAGAGCTACTATAATAATACAAACATTTAGGCCGCATTGGGAATACACTAAACACACAATAAACCATTCCGAGTACAAAAACAATGTGGGCAGTTTTCTGGCTTTATCAAAACTAACATGAAAATATTGAACAACAACAACAAAAGCAGCAACAAATCTGGTTTAACAACTGCACAGCAAATATGTTAATAGTCTAAAATCATTGAGTACTTAACCCATCCACTGCTCTCTTAATGTTTCCTGTTATATAATGGTGAATTCTCACAAAACTACAAGAGTCATCTACAGAACATGGTTACAAAACCAATCCCAATGAAGTGCACAAGTACAGTCTGACTTGTAATTAGCAAGGCAAGCTAATAACAGGGTAATAGAGAAGGTGCAAAATGTTCTCGTCTCTTATGACCTGCTGTGTCTTTTTGTTCAAATTTTATTTCATATATATGTGGCAGGAAGAACGTAGGTGGCTTTGTTGACCCTGGCTTATCTAAGGACCCAGGTGTTTCTGATAACAGCAGAATCCTTTTGTCCTCATAATATTCCATATCTCTTGCTTCAATATCTGATTTCTCACTAAACATTTGCTTTGCAATCTATCCCAAGGGTGCAGAGCAGTGGGATCCCTCCTGACAGCAGCTGTAAATGTGCAGAGGGTTAGCTCTATTACCCCTGGGTGCAACTTGCCCAAACTCTGCTGTCCTTCATTCTCTTAAAGAAAAATCAAAGACTGATGGCTTTTTGAGAGGCATCAGCCTTCCTCAATACATTCAGCCATGGGGAGATAAAAACAAATTTCTCACTGTAATGACAACAGGAATCAGAACAGTGGGGCTCTCTTTGAGGAGCTTGCTCCTAACACAAAATTAGCTCAAGGACTTCAAAAAGGCTAAGAGAGAGAACAAATATTGAACTGCATTCCTACACTGTTTCTCAAGATGAAGTTACCAATAGTGGCACTATTAGAAGAGAAAGGGAAGGAGAAAAAGGCTGGGTTTATTTTTAAGAAAGGAAAGGTGATGAAAAGCACACTCACAAGAGGCAAAAAACAAAAAGCCTGCAAATCCTTAGTTCTTTCAGTGAACATATAGTCAAAGATAATCATGGTTCTTTGACTGACTTTTCACTGCGCATTGCCTTTGTTATCTCCTCCTGCTCTTGCAGAGGTTTTCCTCCTCCCTTTCTCAGCAGCTGTTGCCACAGGCAAAATCAGCATCTTCTTCACCATTTGCAGGAAATCACAGTGCTAGACATCACTCCATTCACAAATTGTGGCTCCACAATGACTACAACGATGTGAAGCCTGAGCAGCCCAACAGGTTTTAATTTACATCAGGTAACTGGATTTGCACTTGTGCCAATGGGAACAGTATCTGGCCCAGAGAGCCAAGCCATAAACAGGTGGGAAGAAGTTTGGAGAGAGTTCATCACCAGGGATATGAGAAAAGTGTGTGTGAAAAGAGTTTAGTCAGCAGTCAGCCCTAATTTTTTTTTTAATTTTTTTTTTACCACAATGGGTTTATCCAAGAGCCCTGTAGACTTTAATCTCGGTCCATTACGCAAGCCTGTCTACTGCAGCATTAAAGGCAGGTGTATTCGGAGACGCACACGCGGAGATCGTTCGCAATCTCTGAATCACAAAGATATTTCTGCTGGCTCTTTGCTCTGCCACCTGCACACTCATGGTGAAGTCAGAGACCAGGCCCGTCAGCCGAGTGTACGAGTTCAGAAAATCAAAGCCAGGCAGACGATGGCGTGGGAGGCTGAGCGCGAATTGTTGCAGGGCTCTGACTAACGCTTCGGCAGGGAAGCGCGCAGGAAGCTGTGCAGAGCCAGGAAGGACACTGCCCCGGTGCTTCCTTTCTGCCACTTCAAAAATATCGACCAACAGACCTCTTCTAAAAAAAAAAAAAAGTGCTTTGGACACAACCTGCACAACCTGACGTTAGCTCTTGGCCTTTGCCTCATATTATCTTACTGAAAAATAGAAGGAAAGTACTGCAAGTAGTTAATAGCTTCTCTTAAACAGGATGCTGAGGATAATGATTACAAGGCACTCTGTGGAAAAGACTTTGAAACATTCAAGCTCTGGACATGACTATAGTTTGTACAAGTCCTTGTTACTGCTTTGTGAACACAGAACACAGTGTTTTCTTTCACTTACTCCCTTCCTTGGCACTCTTCATGTACTCTCTCTCCATACAGTGTTTTAAAAGAGAATGTCAAACAACAATGACAACAACAACAACAAAGTCTTACTGATTACACCATACACAGTTATTCATATTGCCTTTTGGAGTTTGCAGGGGCTGTGTTATCAGCAAACTCAGAGTCATGCTGAAATCTAGGCTTGAGACAGAGTTACCAAAGTGATCTCTGACCCTAAGTGAGGCACTTGATCTCCCAGTGGTTCGATTAGTCGTGTCATAAAACTGAGTAGAAAACAGCACCCCAATGAAATACAGATGGTTCCTCAGAGATGAAGCTATCTTTCATAAATTACAAATGAAAGGGCATACTCACAAACGGATCTCAGGTTTTCTTGCCTCATTTTGGTAGGTGCTTTCCTAAAATCCTGCACAGCTTCACATCTGTCCTAGTAGTATCAGAATATTGAGCTTACACACAAAGATGTATCTGATTCACAGCTGAAAAGATGCCCTGATAAAATTCAGCCTTATGCAAAGTGCCTTCATAAGCCTTACTGACCACTCAGCATAAGCCCCTGCAAGCAAGACTTATAGCAGCAGGAAGCTTGAACTTAAGAAATGGCAGCTCTGTAATTGCGCTATGTTTTAAAATTGATAGGTTTGACCTTCTACATTTATCTTCTGTGGTCATTAATCAGTTCTGAGGTGAAAGCCAAAGTTGCAACATTATGTCCTTCCACTATTCATTTTTTAGCTAAAATTCAATTCTTGTACATTGTTTAATATTCCACACTGAGAGTGGGGTGAAATGGTCCCCAGGAGCTCAACAATCCATGCATAGCAAACCAAGTGCCAGGCATTCATTGTTAAATTAACAAAAGTGCACACCAAACTATATCCTCTTTTAAGGCTGCAAAGGGATTTCACTCCTACCTACCAACTAACTCCAGTAAAAGCCTTAGGATTTTTAAACACTATTCCAGCCACTGTATTCCCTGCAAAATTTCAGACTGAAAACCTCAAAATCCTTCTTCATAAATTCTTGAATCATGGACTCTTTGATCAACATCAACTATACCATTCAAGGATTTCAGTAAATCCTGAGTGCCTTGGGAAATGCAATATACATGTAGCAAAAGGGTTACCTAATGGCCATATGGAATGCAGTTTATTCTTGCCCACTTGCAAGTAACATAGAAATGCCTGTATGAAATGTCTCTGGGGGCCTTGGTGCAAGACAGATGAAAATTCAGGGAATGGGTAAAGCGGAGAACAGAGGAGCAGCTTTGAATGTTGAAATGTCCTTCACATCAGAGAGTGTTTGATTCAAAAATGAGGACAGAAATGGATTATCACCTTTTATAGAAAGCAAAGCCTCTGATGTGATTTAAAGGTTGCATCATAGGTACAATCAGACCTCAGCTGATCCACATTGCACTATCTGCAGGGCTGCACACAGGGAAAATCTAAGCAGAGTTTTTGAACCTAAACAATATACAAAGTCTCAGTGCATGACCTTTGTATGTATTTTTCAATCAAAAGCTTTCTAAAAGAATGAGCATTTTAAAAGTTTGATGTTGGTTAACCAGGTCTGACTGTAATTAAGTATATGAATAGAGAGAAAAATGCAAAATTTTATTAACTGTGGAAGGAATGCTAGATCCTTAACTGCCCAGCAAGTTCATGAAGACAAAGGAGATCAGTTTACAAGGGTTAAGTAAACATAATATTTTATATTACAGTTCAAATGAATCCAATTTCAACAAGACTGTGTAAGGGTCTAAAAATTGGTTTACCAGATTGAACATTTTTATGAACATTAAAACCCATTACATTGCTCTGAAGTACAGCTACCGAACAGCCAGTGCCACATAAAGAAACCATTTGTTTCTTAGCCCTATGGCTGAATTGCTTCTAGCCTCCTTGCTATTCATGTCTGGTGGGTTCTCTGTATTTATTTTTACATGCCTACATGTTGTGCATTTTGTACTCCTTCAAGTTTCCAAGGCCATGTCAAAACAAAATGCATTCCTGAGTGGGTCAGCATAGGAATAGCCACACCAGACATTAACGTAATAACTCGATGGTTACTGCAAATCTGAGAAAAGTAACCAGTGGTTGTGAAACACGAATTTCTGGTAAGGGAAGGAGGCAGTACATGAACACAGTGCTCTGAAAAGTGCTGCTTTAGCAGGAATTGACCTTGAGGTCTTTTATTTATCTGTAGTATAGACACACACTTACATTCTGTTTAGCTAATCACTGACTCTGATGAGGCTGCAAACAAAGCTGCCAATTAGCACTAATTATGATAGCAACATTTCATTCAGAAAAATGAGTCTGAACCACTTGGCTCCCTTGGAGAGGAAAAGTGCTTTTAAGCACTTTTCAAAGGACTTCCAGCACCCCGTAGAATTAGACCACAGATACTATGTATGTACTGATATGTGACAGCTCACAATCAGGGAAAATCAGTGTCCCATAATGGAGAAACTGTTACAGAGCATGGCACAAGCAGAGTGGACCCTTTGTGCTTCCCATAGCATTCAGAATGGTTCCCCCATCAAACCACAACCACCACTGCATAACGTGCCACTGTTGAGGAGCTGTGAAATCCAAACAACTCTCACCTCGTAGCTGATCATTTCTGTGCTGCTGGTATTACCAGCATTAAGGCATTATCAGTGTCTTGGTCTTACTTGGGCCATGCTTGTATTGTGGCCAGTGCAAACTAGCTGAGGCAAGCCACTGGCTCTGGGGAGACCGACAGGCCAAAGGCTGCCCTGAGGGGATGCACCAGAGGAGAGGCCAGTGAAGGCTGCATCATGGAAAAAAATTATCCTGGGCATTTTGAGCTGTAGTTTTTCTATGGCCGAATTGCAGAGCAGATAAACCATTAATGCACTTCACAAGCCAGGCACAATAAGGCTGGTGCCTGAAGAAAATCAAGGAAATGGAAAGATGTAGGTTATACTGCATGCTCAGGCCACACTGGCTCAGGTCCAGCAGCAGCTCTGGCCCTGGCTGCCAGAGCCACACCCAGTCCAGTCCATGGATCTGTTGGGATGCACTCAGAGAAAATCAATGTCCTCACTAGCAGCTCCTCACATCAGAAAGGAGCCATGTTTTATTGCACCTGAAACACAGTGCTTGACTTCTTGGGATGTGGAAGTAGCAGATGTGTCAGGTGAGCCAAAAGAGATCCTCCCTCAGGCAGGCGGGCAGGAATGAATGTCAGGTTTGTCTCGACCAGGCAGGACTCGCTCTTGCAGCTGTTACACTGAAAGGACACATTATGAGAGCTGAATTAACACACTGGCTTCTGTATTAGCTACATTAAAACCACTGAGAGCATGGACAGGACTGCCCACATCATGTGTGCAGAAAGTGAAATGCATAGGTTTGTTTTGTGGCTCTTCCTTGATCTCCTCAAGACTCCACTGGAACAGGTTGCAGATGGGCAGGCTGCGTACCTGCACGGCAGGAGCAGGGCTGGGCAAGGGTCCAAATCCAAAACGGAGCTAGGGAGTAACCCAGTGACTGAAGGTCTGGTTTGACCAGGAAAAGCACAGCCTTCCCAGTAAAGACAATGATGAGTTGCAGTAGGAGTGGGTGGGTAGGGTGGGGCGAGGGAAGGCTTGAGAGAATTGAGCCCAAATGACTCCCACACTCCAGAGAGCTGGAGACTGGCAACCATCCTTTCTGGAGAGAGGCGTGCTGGGGTGTGTGAGCAGCAGAGAAAGGCATTACTGCTAATAAAGATGGGTAGGAGCTGAAATATTTGGACTCCAGTTTTCAATACCACCAAGTACAGAAGGTGTATGGGTCTGAGCGTGTGGACCTAACAGACCTATCTCGATTTCCTAAGAGTTGTAAAGGCAAACTTTTAGAAGTGTAAAACATGCAATATAATTTGGAAAACCTGTGTTGCTGGGGGAGGTAAAGAGGCATGCCTTAGCCTTCATGGACAAAAAAGCTGTTTTGGCAAGGGCAATAATTAATGAGCTAGCGGTCATTTAAGGTGGGCATAAATATTTGCATCTCAGAAACATTTGCCACCTTCTCCACGCTCCCCTTCACTCTGCCTGTTTTTCCCCTTCTCTGCAGCCTCCTCTCTCACGCGCTCTTTCCCTCCCCTTCTCTCCCTGCCTGCCTGCCTATCATCTTGCTCTAATTGTTTCCAGATTTGTGTGGGAGGTCAGGGCCCGGGAGTGCTGCTTCATGCCAAGTTTATAAACAGAGCAGTGTTTCCAGATGGCCACTGGCTCCAGCCTGGCTAGCAGGTTGATTGGGACCAGAATAACAACAGGTGGAGAACAGACAATGAATTCCTTGACACTTATTTTACTCCCTCTGCTTTTCCCCCCCCTTCCCTCCTCCCTGCAGCCACCAGGGCTACCACCAGCAGACCTTCAAGCTCTTGAATCCGGGCAGGGAGTCAGGACACGGGGGTGGGAGAGAGGAGGAGGAGGAGGAATGATGAAAGAAAGTGCAAGTGACTTCCTTGACCAAATAAAATGCAGGGCAGGAAAGGGGACACATGCTGCTACTTCCCTGCCAGCCATTACTGCTGCTGCTAATTAAGGTGTCCTTCAGTCCCTTATGGGAAAGACCCTCTGAGGTGAAATAACAGAGAATAAACAAGAGATCTCGTACAAATAGGGAAAATTATAAGATTAACATTGTTCCTTAGGCAACTGCATGCATTCAGCTTTTGTCAAGACAGCCTGGGCCACTAAGGCCGTTGGCAGTGACAACACATCTGCAGTCGCTGTCAGCTCTGTACTCTGTTTTTCCAGACAGAGCTAGTTTCCCCAAGGCTCTGGTTTGCTAACCCCACTCCCAAGCTCCTGCACTTCCCAGTTTCCCTCACCTCTCCAAACTGCTGTCTTCTTCCCACTCTCCACACCAAATTCCCACTTTCCTCATCAGAAGTTGTTTATAGAAATGATGGGGGCAGGGAAAAGAAGTTCTGCGAGGCAGTTGCAGAGGTGCTTTTCTTTCTATTGCCTTGCTCTTCCCAGCTCATTTGGGAGAGTTATTTGGCACAAATGCACTGCTCCAATGATTTGGGCTTAGAGCAGATCGAAATGAGGCCACTGATGAGACAAAACTGCAGCAGGTTCAGCTTCAGAAGAGGCATAAATTAAAGCAAACAATCTTGATTTTGGGCCTGAGGCAACGTGCATACACGGTACAGACAACCCTGCCACCATATTCCTCCTGGAAATTCCCAAAACAAAGGCAGAGCAATTGGGCCAGGGTCACAGGAGCAATGCTAAGCTTTAAATGCCCAGGCTGCTTCAAGCTGTAGTACAACTTTTTGGAAGCATGAACAAAAACACATCAGAAGGAACTTGCACCAACACATTCTGGTTCCGATGGCTGTGATTGTTACCTCCTCTGTCCCCAGAGAGACCAGCAGGATCCAAGGGCTGGCTGCAGATACAGCTGCACACCGGGTATCCTGGGGCTGCTCATCCTCCTCCCAGGAATCCAGAGAACTGGGAGCTCAGCTACAGAAGGAGAGGATGAGGAAAAGGAAGTAAAAGGGATACTAATGAGGGGACATAATGAGTACAATCAGTCTTCCAGATTAATGCATTTTATGTTACTGAAATACTGAAAAAATACTGAACTGCAAATGTTCTTATTTCCTTGCCTGGCCCAGTTCTGCACTCCTTAGGGTAAGACAGCAGAACCATTAAGAAGCAAAACTGTAAATGATAAAAAAATACTATCATCTCCAGTGAATTAATGAATAATTAGACTAAATTAATAAAATTGCTGTACATCACCCACTGACAGGCTCAACAAACTTGGAATACACAAGAGAAAGCAAAAAAAAGGTAATATTTTCTCTCCATTTCCCATTTCTGCTTACTCTCCAGATGGTTAAATTTAAAGTAGGATGAATATCATAGAAATAAACTCATAAAGAAACATTAGGATTATAAAATTAAAAGTTGCTGTCATTAAAAAAAATTGTTCTTTAAAAATTAAATGGTTGCCTTAAACAGAATGTTATCCAAAGCTGATAATTAACCCAAGACTCCAAAATGCTTTTTTTATTTTCTTTCTATTGCTGAACTTCTCACACATAATTAGAGAAATTCAAAAAGCGGTGAAAAGGCATACACAATCTCCTCTGTTCAAATACAGTGTTTAGTAAACTGACTGAACTGCTCACATGTGTAAAACAGACAGAACTTTCCTCATTCATTATTAATAGCATATTTTCTTATTTGTAACCTTATATTCAGATCCTTAATGGTTGACATGTACTCTTGGATTGTCTATAAAATATCCAAAAAACCATTTTTTACTCAAGTATCAGTGTGAAGGTGAACTGAAATTTAATAGGACTACAATTTGCTGCTACTCAGAAAGCTCTTATATAAATGGTGTGTGAAAAGCAAGCATGATTTAAAAAGCATTTGCTAATATTTGCAATGCAAAAGATCTAAGATTCTTGCATATGAATACCTGGAAGCAGATTTGGAAGCATTTAGGGGTTTTCATGAATGTCAGCAAATTGTTAACAGGTTTTTATTTTCCTGGAGATATTTCATGACTAGTCTTAACTGTCAAATTTTATACTGCGTAAGTTCTACATCTACAAATAAACACAAAAACATATTAAGCCATTTAAAAAATCTTTGCACTTCCAAAGCTTCTTATATCTCAGGATCTCAAAAAAGTTTAAACAAACAGTGTGCCTAATCCTCAGGTTTGGTTTAAATGAGGTCACTCAGCACCTTTTAAGTAGATGCTTAGGATATTTTGCCAGAGTGAAAGATAGATCATTTTATGTCAATAGGGTAAGCTCCAACCTTTTGGAGGTTCTCCCAGTTTCAGACTGTAAATTCCTTGGGGCAGAGAATGACTTTGGCCATATGCTTAGGTAGTAGTATCTTGATTTTACTGGGATTCTGGGCATAACTGATATGCAGGTAAGCTAAAAGAGAAAAAGAACAGGAAGTGCCAAAGACATGATGTTAACCAGAATTTGGTCTGATGAAAAATGGTAATTCTTATGTTCATATGACTTCCAAAATTCTATTCATGTACAAACTTTCCATTTATTTGTAGAGCTTGTTGGAACTGTAGATTTAATCCATTTCCATGTACCATCAACACTACTCCTTTTGGCACAGGACTGTGTTTTCTACAACTCAGAGACACTTGGCAATGCCTTTCCCACTGCTGTTCCTGTGTTCTACAAAAATCTGTGTACCATGTTTTTCACAACAGAATTCAGTTCATTCCTTGGTTCATAGATGTTTTGCAGTATCTGTGTTTCTGCTGAACAGAACTTTCCAACTCTGAAATATCAAATCCAGGATAAGTAAACCTGAGAGTCAACTGTGTACCAACTTCTAAGTTTCTGTAGTGAAGGTATTGATCTAATGTGGAACCATGGATTCTTACATGAATCATGAATCTCCTTCCAGCAGCTGAGCACTGACTGGGAGGACTCCAGTCACCTGTGGACTGCTTGTTCGAGAGAAGGTAAAATGACATTTGTATCCTAAACTGACAAAGAACAGCTTCCAATAGGTGGAAAGTCAAAGGCCCAAGAATTACTAGCCTAAGTGATTCCTTTGAGTTTGTTTGCATAATGCTGATTTGCAGTGTTGATGTCCACATGAACACAGCATGATAAGTGGATGTTCTTGTTTTGGATATGAGTCCTTAAACCTTTTCACACCCAGCCAGCACAGTGGGAAATGCCAGGGAGTCTGGCTTCAGCCACTCGCTCAGATATCAGGTTAAGCTTGAAAGGTCAAGTTCTGGAAATCCACATTGCAGAAGCTTGATATGTAAATGTAAGCAAAAGGATTCATCTAATTTCCTAAGCCTTAAACATCTACTGGAAGATGTTGAGATTAAAAGTGCTTCTTCTATAATCATCAGAGACAGACATCTCTATAGGCATCTTCACTGGAAGGACTTCTCACTTGAACACCATTCACCATAGAAGGACTTTGGAAAACTAAGATAGCAAGACACATCATTTTTCAGATGCTAAAATAGATTCTACTCCAAGCATGGCAACAGCTTTCTGGACTTTGCCAAAAATTAAGCTCTTCAAACAGACATAGATATTGACATGTACTGGTGCAACAGCATTTTCAAATGTGAATATTTCTGAACATTCCTGCTGTAGAGAGATTACATAAATGCTTCCTGAATTGGAGTTTATTCAGAAGTGAAGTGCATACCTTAGCTAATATTCCTGAAAAAAAAAAAAAGCGACATTTCTCCTCACATAACTTTTGAAACATCTCAAACCAATATAAACTTATTTTTCTCTTCAAGAAGTTGTCAGGGTAGTGAAAAAACTTGTGTGGAATAGGTGACAAGTACCATTTGTAAATGCCAAGAAAACCAAGTAAACTATCCACAGTGACAACTCTGTGCAGTGACTCTGAAATATTTGTTATGTCAGTCTGAAGTCTGAAGTGCTCTTCTGAACCCATGATACAGGCAGAGCTGTGGCTGAAGATGGGACAATATGCAAATATTGTTCATACAAGCACCACTAAATTCTTAATTAAACTGGAACTCATATTTGTCCAACCAAAAATATTCAAAAGGCTGGGTGTACTCTCCTGAGAGTTCAGAGACAAAAAGTATGACTTTATCAAAAGACCCCTGCAAAGACTCTGAACATATACAGACCACTCATAAAAGCTTTTTTTTTCAGGGAACACCTTAAAAATTCAAATAAACACATAAAGAATGAGGTAACCTATCTGAGTGAGCTTCACTTGATGGTGTCCAGTGGCTGCTGCTCTGAAGAGCTTTGGGCATTAAACTATCAGATTTCTGGTCTTCTGCTAGCCAGAGTCCAAATTCCCTGGGCAAGGAGGTACAACACTGCCTCAGTGGGACACCACAGTCCATCCCAGGTGGTCTGAGAGCTGCTCAGCAGTGCAGCAGGCCCGAGAGATAAGTCAGTCAGCTACCCTAATTCATATGTTTTGAAAAGTGCAGAAATGCTGTAAGCAATTTCATAGAGAGTAACAAATACAGGAGTAATTAATAACATTCTTCTGCTTTTTCTTATGTAGGAGCTCAAACAAGTCACCTCAGGCTGCTTTTCTCTTTCTGTTCTTTGCCACCCTAAAGACTGGCGAGAAAACACAGCAAATACACTTTCCTGAAACATGGAACGTGTTAAAAGAAACACATGTAATGTCAAGAGCTCCATCACAGGAAAAGGCAAATTAAAGAGACACAGGGAGAGAGGTTATAGTTATGAGCACTGAACATCAGATGTAGCAAGTACACTAAGTAGAAAAGATGATAGAGAACTGTGGATTTCAGGCAACCTAAATGATTAAATTTATATAAAGCATTTGCTCCACAGGAATTTATTGATTATGAGGTCAGAGCAAAAGAAATTCCCTGGGAGATTTTCCCTTCATGTTTAATGAGATATTAACTGCAAGAGTTTTTTAAGAAATATATTAAAAGAAAAAAATGTGCTTTGTTCACAGAATGCCTACATAAATATTAAAATGATAGAATAATCTGCTTCAACATTTCCATCTGTATTAGTCTATTTTTTGCACCAGGCTGCTTTTTTTTCTGAAGAATACTATAGTATGTCTAGAACTACTTTCATATCTCCCACTGCCAGAGCTCGTAATGATACAAGACTCAGTTCAAAGGAGTAAGGTTGTGGCAACAGTCTGCAGTATACATTGTCATAAAGTCATATATGGTATGAATGCAATTTTTAAAAAAATTAACCTCAGTTGGTACTTCTAATCCCCTACTGATCTTCTGATTTAATTGCAAGTATAGTGATCTGGATATAGTGGTATTATACTGACTGTATAACAATTAGCATTATGCTGTTCTTATACCTTTTGCATAGAACAAATCACAGCAATGGGGTTCTGCCCTAGAGCTGCTGTGATATCATGGACTGCACAGAGAAGCCCTAAGATGAGGCACTAAGGTCTGTAAACCATTATAATAGCACTACTTTGTCTAAATCATAGAGCCTAAAAGATCTAATAGATCAACATGTTCATCTGTCTGCCAGAGGACTGCCCATGTTCTGAAACTTCACAACAATTCAAAGAAGAGCAAATAATAGAGATTAATGAGCAAAGAACAATGTAGTTATTGCAGTGGAGTTGATTTCTGAAACAAAACAGAATTTAGCAGCTAAATAAAGTGGAAGCTATTAACTGCTTCTTTATTACTATGCAAAGGCAAGTAGCAACTGTGTAATTTAACTAGGTCCATTTTGCAATCTTTTTTCTAATTCATTCCTGATCTGCTAAACTAATCTCTGCTTTTTAGGGGGTTTGAAAATGAATTAAATGGATTAAAAATGCAGCTGAAAGCCAGGATTATTTAAGGAATGGAGAACAATAGGAAAGCATGACAAGGAAAGATCAGCCATTTGACAATGAAGCAACATCCTGAGCCTGAAGCACAGTACTATTGAGTAAGCATCTGAGAAAATATTTCATTTCTTCACCCAGGATGCATTCCCTTTCCTCTTTCTCCTCCACTCCTAGCAGTGGACTTTGGCTTGATGTTAACTTAGAGAAGTTTAACTTAGGTTTTCCTAGATGAGACCAAGTCCATTTGTTATGTAGCTCTGTAATATGTCCTACATTTATGGTGTATACTGGATGTCCCAGTTGCATCCCACTTAAATATAGAAGCTACCCATGGGTTGTAGGACCCCTAAATGCCCTTTACAGCTGATGGAGAGAGAACTCCAGCAGATGACCATTCAAAGAGCCAAAATATAGCTCACCTTCTGGAAATCTCTCATCCTCCAGTGATTCTCATGGAAACCTAAAATGGGTACAGTTAACACAGGTGGCAAAGTTAAGTGGGATGATTCTCATTGAACTTAGCTTGTTGTCCTGCATTTACCAGAAGTGAAGGTTAAAAAGGTTTTTCTCTCTACAATGTTTGCTATATGTGTTTCAAAAACTGTTCCTACCACAGTTTTCCAGGCAGCATGAGCAAGGATATTTTTCTGGCTACAATGTTAGCTTCCTCCAAATAATGTCTTGTTATGTAAACAAAGAAAAGAAATCTTTGTCTATCCAATAATCATGCTGCAATCCTCCAAGCCCTAAGATTTTTAATTTCCAAAGAGATCATGGTGCCTATCAGGATGTAAGGAGTTTTCACCTAATTTTTTGGTCACATGCACTAAATCTTTGCAAGTCATAGGAGCAGGGCTGCACTGTCAGTTAATTTAGTGCAGCATTTTAATAACAAAAGTCAAGCACTTTTGAAGATTTGGAAAATATATTGAAAAGCTCTATATTTGAAACTAACACCTTTTCATTTAGGCATGTGAAACCAGTATTACCCTTTTATCTAATTTCCTGCTCCTTTTACTAGTGCTACAGTTACAGCTCCTTTCTGTTAGGAGCTGGCAGTTCAGTAGTTCAGTGGACCAAAATGTAATGAAATATTTTGCAAGTTTTGTTGGAAAACCAATATAGTAGTGTTATTACTAATGAGGAACATACTCATACTACAACTGGACTTTAAGAAATTAATGAAAAATAACAGGTCCTGCTCTGCCCATTGTCGCACTTGTACAATTCTTATTGATTAACCAGAGCTGCACATGCTCACCTACAGATAGAACTGAGTCCTGTGGTGGGGCTGAATCTACTAAAAAGCAACACACTTGTTCAAATTCACATACAGGGATAATTTAGATTTCAGTCATGCTCTGCATAAAAGATCAATTATACTTTCTTAATTGGTGGACAACAGAATTAGAGATGGATCTGGCTTAGAGTCCCAGGCAAAATGCATCTTCATTTTAGAGATTCAAAATACAAACCTGATCCCAAATGAATTAGTTTCTGCCTCACAAAATCAGAGCCTCCAAGTCTTATTTCTTCTCTCAGAAACATCTGAGGAGGGCATAATTCTTTAGAACACAGCAATTCTTATTCGTACAACTCAATTTAAACCTGATAGTGAAAAAGGTCTGGCCTGACACAGTTATTAAATCATCATTTGATGATCACTGAAATTCTTTGGAATCTTTCTTTAATCTTGGGTATTCAGAAGACCTTGGGTTTTATTTGTTGTGTTTCAGCACACCTGACTCGATTGCAATGACTGTCATGACAATTTCACCCACCAGGTAATAATAATAGTGCTTTTGTGACAATTTTGTGGATAGTTTCCTTTGTCTGTCTCTTAACTTCATCTTTAAGTTCTTTTTTCCACAGCCACTATATTAGTTAATGCCTGAAATTTTTATTGTTGTGGTTTTCTTTCTACTTTTTTTTCTCCTTTTTTCCTCTACTTCATTCTTTCACTGTTTTTCATTTTTGCTTAGTGTAACATTTATTGTGGTTTATTTCTAGGACACATATATATTTGGGATAGAATTATAATCTGAACATTTATATACTGAGTTTATGTTTTTGTTGGAAAAATATATAATTGACAACTGTTCTTACTCTTCTGAGAAATGCCAATAATAAATGGTAGGCTCTAGTTCAATGAATCCTCTACTGCTTTAACAAAACAAAACACTGGAAGCAGGCAAAGAAAGTAGGAAAACTTTTTATAGTTTATAATGGGGTCAAAAATATTGCAAATATTGGTGTTTGACTTTCACATCTGTCATAATATGCTGAAATACCATTCAGATGTCAATAACATTTTGCAAAACACATAGAAAAGATATACTGTAAATAATCACATTGAACGGAAATAACACACTTGAAATTGGAAATCCCTTTTTCTACTTCTAGGCAGATTTCTCAGTTTATTTAGATGTTAAAGAGACCTATTGCTTTTTAAAGTACAGTCCTAATATCTGGGTTAGTTTAACTGCCCTTTTCCCACTCACATATGTTTTTGCAGACTAACACCCACTGATACACTTTTCAAACCCATAAATCCCCTCCAATTCTCAAAGTGCTCTTCTGTCTTCATTTCTGAATGATAGTCACAAAGCATGAAACCTACTGGAATAAATATAGTTTCTGAATGCTGGTCCACAGGTTTCACTGCTGTTTGAGCACGTGTGTAGATCCAAAAGTCTTGCTTAGCTAAAAAACCCCCACAGGGTGAAGATTTGTCTAAAAATGGATTATTATTTGCCAAGACCAATTGTCTTTTAAGCTTAATGTATCTGGGTAGGATTTGAAAGACGTGTTATAGAGTGAATGACTGAGTCAGGACAGACATGGGCACATATTTAAAGTGAAGTACCCACGTGAGCCAAAAGCCCATACCAAAACACAGGCACACCGAGGTGACATTATTGGCACCACTAGGACAGTTTTCACTTTTGCCTTTGCTACATTAATCCACATTGTTTATTTTTTCACAATTGGTAATTTTTGTTAGATGCAGAATATCTATCCTGAATTAGTAGTTTCAAAAAGAGATGACGGGGAAGGGGGAGTTTGTTGAGTTTTGGAAAGGGGTTGTTTGTGTATTTGTTTTCTTACAACTGGCAAAACTCCAACAGCTATTCTCCAGAAATTTCACAAGAAACATTCATATGGGCAGGAAATCTACTGGCAAGAAATGGCAGATGAAAGAGTTATGTAGTGCTGAATGAGAGTTTTGCACCTGCACATTGCTTCAGTTGGAGAACATGCTATTAATATAATAACAATAGCATAATCAGTAGGATGCGTAGTCATCTACCAAGATTATTTCATTTCGAGACTTCATGGATACTTTTGGCATTAGTGCAAAACAAGGAGTTGAATCAACTTCAAATGTGCACTA